>JACXGI010001970.1:0-25562 GCA_016801175.1 Esox masquinongy | reverse complement strand
AAAAAGGCGCAATAGTTGTATCCAGGGGAAGAGGGAGGTGTGAGGGATGTGTTAAGAGTTGCGAAGCCCTCAGCCTATAAGAGGATCACAATGAGATGCTGAGAAGTTTGCCGTTTCCGCTGCGTTTTGCTTGTTTTGACAGGTGGGCAGTGTACTCACACTGCAGCCTAGAGTTTAGAACCCAAGCTGCTTACGGAGAAAGTGAGAAAAGGAGACAAGAGAGATGAGAAGGACAGACAATATACAGTACATAAATTATAGAGAGACAGTGAGGCATACGGACAGGCAGTTTGTTGTAGAGATGGAAAGAGAGGACAGGAAGATGTTGAGAATGAAGAAAGAGGGAATAGTGGAGTAAGAAAAAAGATTCAAACAAAGTGTAAAAAACAAATGAACATTGGAAATATTAATGACATTTCCCTTGTACAGGAAAATGTTTGACTACTTTCCCTCATAATAAAATTTACAAAAAAGTAAGTATCAAGAGTCACGACCACATACAGCAATAACTGAGAAACACTGTTTTATAAAGATGGAAATCAGCTTTACCAGAGCAGGATTTTAAGTCAGTGCCACTCTGACAAAAGGCCAGTAGGTTGAGGGTTTGCTTAAATAGAAACTAACAAACTCCTTTACAAACAGTACAATGTCTTCCCGAAGGAGTTGAAGCATCAAGAGGCCAGCATGTAGTATGCTAGTTTAACCATCCAACTTGGCGCTTAAGTCATTCTTCAAAGCAACGTTCATTCTTCACATAAAACCTTGGAGTGGAATTGTTCATTTGCTGTGGGTTGTACTTCTTTCTCTTCTATTTTGGCACTAATCACATCCGATAACTTGGAAGGGGTATTCCTCCAGCATTTCATCTTTGTTTTCAAGTGATAAGAAACTCTCCCCTTTTATGTGACTGTTTCCTCAGGAAAATATTTTGGATTGCTCAAGCCATCTTTCTTGTTTATTCTTCCCCTGGTTTCTGGCATGATGTTGACAGTAAATTCACACTGGTCAGAGTGTTAGCACTCCTTTCGGCTTTTGATGTCTGAGAGTCTCCCAAACCCACAGCTTCTTCTAAGTGTGTTTTTTGGTTCATCCTAAATATAAGTAATCCATGTCATAGTGGGTAGCCCCATTCTGGCCTTCAGGTGGAGCCATTCTGGCCTTCAGGTGGAGACGTCAAAATCCTGCGGTCAGCAGTCGATTTGTTTGTTTGTAAAGTTTGTTTGTAGTTCGCAACTGAGAACAACCATGAACAGACTACATGCAGGTAAGCAAGCTAGCTAGTAATCGATCGATAGATAGCTGACTTATTTAGTGCTTACCTGAATCAAACCTCTCTGTTTTGAAAGGTGCGTTCATGAGCAACTGGGAAGTGGGAAAGTTCCGACCTCTGAGTGGGAGAATACTGGTGTATACACCTGAATGCTTTTTGAGAGCTCCGAGAACTTACTTTAGGTTTGACATCATTAGACACGGCAGCGTTTGTGGTGAAAAATTAAAAAATGCTCCACGCACAAATAAGTCACTATAGTACATGTTTATTTTGGTCATACTCATTAGTGCAGGTGATTGTGGTGTTAAGGATACTTTGCGATTTACTTTTGTGTAACTGAGATAATATTAGCCTTCTGGTTAGCTAGCCTTAACGTTACTTAACTGTTAATACCATTGCCTGTTGTCCTCAAGTGAATGCTCTCAAACAAAACTTCTGAAATGAAACCAATTCCAGAATCTATAAACATTTTGAGGGAGGAGTAGATGTAATTTCAAGGATTAAAACATGATAATTGAACTTTTTAGGTGGAAAAACTATATCATCTATTATAAGTTATTAGTATGATATTAAAAAAGTGAATAATGCATGTTTTTATGTCATGCATGTTTTTTTTCTTAACAGCAATTCAAATTGTTTACTTGTAAGCTCCAAATCCTCCAATTTCACTCTATGTCCTTTGTGCCTTGTCATGTGGCCTTTGAGCCCCAAACATATTTGTGACACCAAAGGCCAAATGGTCTTGCCCCTAAAATGACAAAATTCTAAGCCTGCGGCATACGACAACATACCCCTTAGGTGAAACAATATAGGTCCATAATGCCTTTTGACACAGTCTCCTAATGTTTAATACTATTATCTGGCCAACCTTTGTCGATGGCATAACCTGTAGATGTACCTTTGAAGAGAGAAGGTTCCAGATTAACACTCTCTCTCTCATACATATACAGCACATCATACTCCCCTCCTCCTGTTGCAAGTAAAAATTGATCTCTGAATTACAAAAACCTCACACAGATATGCAATACCATTATCTGTAATATTATCTAAATTTTACACCTGCTTTATAACTCGATTTGCAAGAATATGTTTATTATTGATTGTTGGAAACTGTGGTACAAGCAGGATAAACTCCTCCATAAATATTGTTGTTTATCTCTTTCTGGATGATTTTGGAAAATCTCTGCCTTAAAAAAAAGATGACAAAAAGGAGATTTCTTCATCAATACAACAGCTTCAGAATTTATATATTTAGTTGGTTCTTGAAATGTAACATAGACCTCATAATATCTGTCCCTTGTCCATTCCGAACAAAAACATGTTTTCTCTTCAGACTGAACAGATTTTTACAATGATCATTCATTATAAAGAGAAAGGAGTGCAGCTAAAAGTAGAACTATGCGGAAAAGTCGGGCACCATATATGAACACACATACGCCGTGTAGTTGGACGTATCTTTGAAAAGCATTTCTCATAGTGTTGGTAAATGTGTGCTTTGTAGGCACCAACACTGGATTAAAACTTAGCAGCAGTTTTTATGTTGCTAAGTGTTTGGCAGGTTACATTCAATTCTGAAAGAGTCAGCACTGTGAATTATGGCTTGATGTGAAATTTGTTTAGCAATATCTTTTTGAAGTTTGTTGCATTGCACAGAGGAAATGCATACTTATTGTAAACAAGCTTGCATGCACGTCAAATGATTTTCATACACTGTGCCTGCGAAGCAATTATCCTCTCCAGTAGCTTTGAATGATGCCTTTTCCTTCTATTGTGACTGTAGTTTTGTTTTGTGTCGGGTCTGTCTTTTCTTTCTGGAATCAGGATAAGGTTCTGGGAGACAAAAATTGAGAAATGGCACAGTTTTCTATAATGTGTGATCAACATGCAAATTATGCAGAGTTTGCTTTCCTGAGTGTGTCAGAACAAAATTTGAGATTGAGGAATCAACTGAAGTATTTAATGTCCAGCTATCTATTACATTCAAAATGTTGTAAGAAATGCTTGTAACAGGAAGTATTCTATTTGTCACCAGTTTCATTATCCATTTACAAAAATATTTTACAGCACAGTCCTCAATACAATCCACTAGTCATCCATTACAGTAATGTCTGTCCATCCAGGCAAATGTGTTGTTTCATCTTCTCTAGTGGGTTAAGGCATTGTATCATAGGATGCAGGTTAATTAGGGAAAGTATTGAACCAACTCTGTTTGTGACTTTAATGACTGGGTGAGTATTAATTTAGTTAAACAGAAGAAAACACAAGATAAAGGGGGGGGGGGCCTTCCTGAATTTCTCCAATAGAGAAATCTTTGTTTAACGGCATTTTTGGGGGGTGGAATTAATAAAGTAATTAGTTGTTGAGAGCTGAATTGTTAAACGTGATTACCCAGTCCAGTGCAACACACGCTGAACTGGGACAAATTGTGAGCTGCAAATACACACTTTTCTACACATTTTGAGTTTGTCCAGAAAGTGGCAATTTTAAAGCTGAAGTACTGTTGTTTCCAATTAGTAAATTGTGTAAAAATACTACACCCCTGCTCTTAAGTCCTAGAAAAACGAGTAAAAAAAAGAGTCACTGGGAAACGATTCACTGAAAAATGAGTCACTGGAAGACGAGTCACTGGAAGACGAGTCCCTGGAAATGTTAGTGCATACAGTACTGTAATAATGTACAATAAGATATAACACAAGAAGTACAACCTCGTTCCCAAAAACGTTTGGGCGCTGCGTAAAATGTAAATAAAAACAGAATGCAATGATGTGCAAATCATTTAAACCCTATATTCAATAGAAAATAGTACAAAGACAACATATCAAATGTTGAAACTGAGAAAATGTATTGTTTCTTGAAAAATATATGCTCACTTTGAATTTGATGCCAGCAACATGTTTCAAAAAAGTTGGGACAGAGGCAACAAAAGACTGGAAACGTTGTGTAATGCAAAAAATCTAAACCTGGTAGAATATCACACAACTAATTAGGTCAATTGGCAACAGGTCAGTAAAATTATTGGGTATTAAAAGATTCCAAGAGAGGATGAGGCTGTCAGAAGTGAGGATGGGGAGGGGTTCATCACTCTGTGAAAGACTGCGCAGGCAAACAGCACAACAATTTGAAATTACAAAGAGTTTGGGGATCTCATCATCTACGGTACATAATATCATTGAAAGATTCAGAGAATCCGGAGAAATCTCTGAATGCAAGGGACAAGGCCACAACCCAATTTTGGATGGCCGTGATCTTTGGGCCCTCAAGCTGCACTGCATTAAAAACAGACACAATTATGTAGTGGAAATCACTGCATTTAGGAGAAATGTTTCTCAACATAAAATTGCAAAGAGTTTGTGGATCTCATCATCTACGGTACATAATATCATTAAAAGATTCAGAGAATCTGAACACGAATGGGAATATATTTCACTTTCAAAACTACAGCAATTGGTCTCCTCAGTTCCCAAATGCTTACAGAGTATTGTTTAAAGAGGTGATGCAACACAGTGGTAAACATGTCCCTGTCCCAACATTTTTGAAATGTGTTGCTGGCATCAAATTTAAATTGGGAATGCATTTTTCCAAAAATAATAACATTTCTCAGTTTCAACATTTGATATGTTGTCTTTGTACTATTTTCAATTAAATATAGGGATAAACGATTTGCACATCATTGCATTCTGTTTTCATTTGTATTTTATGCAGCGTCCCAACTTTTTTGGAAACAGGGTTGTACAATATTGCCTGCAAAACATTATCAATAGTTACACTATAAACTACTTTTGTTTTATTAAATTGATTAACCAATTTGAGTGTTTCAGAGTATTTGTATTCTGTTTCCATAGACCAGTTTGCAGGTTTGGTGCTCTACTTTTCTTGTTTTCCTTACAGAATGATGGTGTTTTGTTTTTTCTATTTTTACAGTCCATATGTCAATTGTAGGAAGGTTTCATGAAAAAGCTGCAGGGTTTTATTCTGTCCATTTACTCTCAGATGTTCAAAAGGTTTAAGTAGAGACATATATGACATTATCAGGTCGATTAAATAAGAGCAGCATGCGAAAAACCTGAAAGGAAGAAAGGATAGGTTTAGTAAGAAAGGTTAAGCTGGAATGATCCGCAACTATCCCGTGAAAAGCGTACAAAGAACATGTACAGAGTATGATCCACACATGCAAAAGCTACTCAAACTAACCGAAGGAACTGCCAATATAAAAAATGGATGGTGGGAACAAGAGAAAGAAAGGTTTAAATACAGGAATAAAATCACAAAAAGCTCTGGGAGTGCTTGAGAGAAAAAGAGAGAACCAGAAAATAAAAGCAAAATGATAAAAGCTGCCCAATCAGAGGGCCGCCTCAGCGTGTAGCTGCATAGACTGCTGGCCAACATATACCCCCCCCCCTCCAAAATACGGAGGCGTTGTTGGAGACTTGCGTGTTTTTCTCAGAACATGGTGATCTGGCAGCAGCAGTTTGCCAGACCTTCATATTATTAAGCTTCATTTTATCATATTTCCTAGTTTTCCTAAGCCCAGTAGAAACGCAGAGGGCTGTGTCTTAGCGGTCTTCAATGAGGTCCTTCCCTACCCACTTTCCCGGGGATCTATACTGGTCTATACTGATTGGAACGAAGGACATGCCAAATTTAGGCATAGTAGATTTACCTGACATTCTCCGTAAGAGCTTGAGGGGAGTTTTGAATCACCAGAATGTTCTATAATGTTGCTTCTCTATTTGTCCTGGCCATTGTTCCATGGTCACCCTACCCTCGTTCCCTACACTTAATTCTGTCTCCACGACATCTGGTTTATTTAAATCACCAGGGGAGAGAGAGACCTGAGCTTAAACATTAATCTACAAACGTTTCTTTCAGTTATCAGTCAGAACGTGGATGGAACATTGAGCCAACTTTGTCGGTCCGGCATTAGAGCTGGTTGTTAGGAGCGGTGATTGAATGTCTGAAGGAGGCCGCCGGAGAGGAGAACAATAGAACCGAAACGACAAGCCATCATAGATTTGCTGATGTGTGCACGTCCTCGCACCCCATTTTTCTATGCAATCTTAAACGAAGATTTATTCAGGCCTCCCTGGGTTTGGCGTGTTTCTGCTGATGCAGGAAAACCACGGGATGTGCGTGTATTGTTTGTGAAGGGATTGTAAAAGTTTAAGATAGGTGGGTGAAAGAGATGGATAGTTGATCTACTTGTCAGGTGTGTGTGTGCTGGAGGTTTTGCTTGAAGAGGAATTTGCTTGCTAAATGTCTTGTTTTCTGCTTGTTGTTTAAATGTTGGAATGTGAAATGTCTGATGTGCTTGCTCTTTCTTTTTTACCCTGGTTGTCTTTTATCTTTGTAAACAGGGCATGTTGACAGCCATGTTTCGTGAATAAATAAATGAAAAGGAAATATGTTTGTTTGCGTATGTATTTGTCGGCATGTGTGTGCAACATTACTATGTGTGTTTGTGTTGTGGAGGTGGCCCACTACTTCTAATGTCAAAGGGTGGGCAGATAAACCTGATTATTTTGTAAAGTTGGCTGTGATCCCGGCGAGGCCGACGAGGCTTTCTGGAGCTCTGACAGAATCAATAGATCTAAAGTAGAAATCAAACCCCTGCAAGCTGAGCCACTCACACATCCTCTACCCAGTTGTGTGGAAACCGATACAATGGTCTCATAATGACACTAGTGCGTGCAAACACACACACACACACACACAGACACACACACACTCAGATGATACACAGTGAAAACACGCACACGCAGTGCACAAACACGCACAGTTTGAATAGACAGACTCGAACACAGATGAGGGTCCGCTCATACCACCTACATCCACAACCCACTGGGAGGGCTGACTTCCTTGAGCTCTCCATGTTCTGAGGATTAGCCGTGTTGTCCCGGTAGAGCCTCGGCAATGCAGCGAGCCTGCGCGATCCATTTTTCTCTCTTTATTTACTGGCTAAAGCAGAGACGCTCACCACGTTCCTACACCGGCGCGGCATAGAGATGCACGAAGACGTGTGATATGACGCCGCAGAATGTCCCGGTGCACCCAGGTGAAGGAAGAAAATAAAATCCGGACGTTCTGTTGGCAGTGACACGGTGTGTCGAGACAAAGCAAGAGATGTTGGGATGTGCAAACTTCGTACACTCCCCCCCATACTCTCCACGCATTACAAATCAGCCCTGATGTTATGCGCCAATCATCTTTTATGCAAATGGTCTGAGTGCTGAAATGCAGTCTAATACATATGCATGTTGGGGGGGGGGACACCTGTCGGCAGTGAGTGGATGTTTTCGCCAAGTCTCTCCGCTGGAGTTAATGTGGAGCATATGCAGGATGGGATGCATGATTATGCATGGGCAGATGAGACGTTTTGCAAGCGAGTAGCTCACAGAAAGATGCTTGTAATGAAACAGTCCACTTCTGAAGGATAATGAGACCTGAGTTGAGTGATTGAGTGAGAGGTCTGTGTGTGTGTGTGTGTGTGTGTGTGTGTGTGTGTGTGTGTGTGTGTGTGTGTGTGTGTGTGTGTGTGTGTATCACAGACAGAGAGCATGGATATCTCAGGGATGGGTCAGTCAAACTAATGATCAGGTAGCGGTCAGGTGGTGGTCAGGTGGTGTTCAAGCAGCAGTCAGGTGGTGGTCTGGCAGCGGTCAGGTGGTGGTCAGGCAACGGTCAGGTGTTGGTCAGGTGGTGTTCAGGCAGCAGTCAGGTGGTGGTCAGGCAGCAGTCAGGTGGTGGTCAGGCAGCGGTCTGGTGGTGGTCAGGTAGTGGTCAGGTAGCGGTCCAGTGGTGGTCAGGCAGCGGTCAGGTGGTGGTCAGGCAGCGGTCAGGTAGCGGTCCAGTGGTGGTCAGGCAGCGGTCAGGTCTGCCAGAGCAGAGACGTCAGCCCAGGTCATGTCAGCATGGGCCCGGTGCCCCAGTGGTACCCTGTCAGCGCTGTGACAGAAAGAACATGTGCCAGGACAGGGGTGCCAGACTGTGTCTCTCCCCCCTCTCCCCCATCACACGTCACCTCCAGGACACTCCACAGGGTCGAACAGCCTCAGAGAGTTACAGCCAGGATTTTGCTGACTGTTTTTTTTTAACATGCAAAAGCAAGCCAAACAGTGTCAGTTGACTGAAATGTGCTTTCTGCTGCACGTTTCTCTGACCCTAGATCAGCACTCTGACATGCCTTTTAATAGAGGTTATGCAAAACAGGGGAGGATCCTTCCTGTATATTCAGACCTGGAGGACAGTGACTTGTGGTCTACTATGGGCGAGCAGAGGCACATGGGACAAATACTGCTGGGGCATTTTAGAAGGGGTCTGGGTCCAAGCCGCTTGCTCCATATCAGAGACTCAGCCCTCCAGAGTCAGACCCCCTCAGGCAGCTCTATCTCGCCCATGTTAGAGTCAGACCCCCCAGGCAGCTCCATCTCCCCCTGTGTTAGAGTCAGACCCACAGGTTAAAGTCAGAGAAGTGGGAGAGGAAGCTTGGGAGTCCAGCTTGCAGAGAAAGAGGTTAACCAGAGTACACTTCACTGTCATCAAGGCATGGCACATACATACAAACACACACACCCACACACAAACACACACATACACACACCCCACATACACACACACCCATACACAAACACACACATACATACAGCCCACACGCACTACCTGGTTCTGTGCGCATGTCTCGGACGCACCCCCAAGCTCTTCTACTGTGATACAGCGACTAACCTAATTAAAAGCTAAACTCGGCAAATTGGACAGAGGAGAAAGTACAGAAAAATGTACTGTGTTTGAAAGTCATCTCTCTGAATTTCAGGGGCTTTGAAAGGTACACATTAGTACCTGTCGCTCTGGATAAGAGCATCTGGTAAATGACTGAACACTAAACTGTGATTGGTAAAGACATCCCAACACTTTGCTATAGCAGGTCAGTGGGTGACTGTCTGGAAGGTAATGGCACACAGTTCCTTATGTATTGCACTACTTTTGACCGAGTGTTCATACAGCAAAAGTGTTCATATTTAAGGGTTAGTCAGAACACTGCACCTCTCTGAAGGGATATAAAGACTTTTTAGGTCCTGGCTGCAGCATAAACAATCAGAGCAATAGCATTGGTGGACATTAATCAGAAAATCATTGACAAGTACAGTATCTCCATGGCAAGGCTGGCAAAACTTGGCAGATAAACGCTTACATAAAGTAGCCTGCAAATTCAGCTAATAATGGCAGTGAGACAATAGAGTGGAGCTTTTAAGTCTGGTTTAACCAGGTTATATTTGAAAGAGATGAGATTGAAGGCCACAATATGGACGATACAGTTAGATCACTATATGTAGTGTCTGTCTGTAGGGGCTGTGGAAGTCTGTATTATTCAGGAGCTTTCTTTGGCTGGTGTTTGTTTAGCCCGGGAGAAACATATGCTGACAGGAAGTAGGTGAGGGTGGAGAGAGGCAGAGGGGAGCTTTAGCAGGGCAGACATTTTCAAAAGCAACCTACTTTAATTTATGGAGGGGAAAAGAAGATAATAGAGAAATTAGGGTTTCAAAACCTTTGACTCCTCTGAGATCACACAGTCTCCAACAACCCATAACACGCCTTTAAATTAGCTTTTGCCTCACTGATATGAATTCATCTGTGTCTCAGTTTGGAATACACTGTTTCCTACAAAACACCTATATTGTACCTCATTTCATGCCATCATCACATTAGAAAGTATTATTATTATAATTATGATCCTAGGTGTTCGTGCCAAACCATTCTGCTTCATTCCCACAGTGCTCTTCCAAACAGGAAGTCACCATGGGTCAACATTTACGAGGGCATTATCATTCACCAATTGACCTCCATCAGCTTTACAGGTGCCCAAGCCATCTGAGGGAGACACTATAAAGTGATAAGATCAGGCGATTTCTGCTAACAATGCATTTTCATCCACAGGCCGTGCAGGCCAATTACACTGGCCAAAGGCTCAAACCTAAACAGTGGTGTGGTGGTAAGCTTGCTCCTTTGAAAGAGCATCTTAGACTGCTGCGCCACCTAGGCGGCCCTATCATATTATATAAAGTGATTGTGCTGTTATAACATTTAACGTGGTAAAGAAACCGGGTCCACATCGAAGGACAAGAATTTCAACCATTCAAAGCTGATGTGAAACACTGATGAATGAATGGTGACAAATGAAAATATGGATTAAATGGAAACCGCCAACATCGTCACAACATAGCAGAGTTTGGCAAAAAAGCATTCCAACCCACATTCAGTCGAAATTCCTATTGAGGCCCATTGTCCAGGAGTGTGTGACGTGAGTGGGTTCAATAGAAGTGAATAAAAACGAGAGTTTAGACTTCATCACAAACTACTAAAACTTTGAGGCTTTGGAGACACCTAAATTGATCCAACATATTGGATTTTTATTTGAAGCGCAGATATGATGATCTCAATCAACTATAATACGGACAAAGTATGTTCATTATCTTGTACCATATGGAATAGAGTGGGCAGAGAGTAGCCTTAAATAACAATCTGATTGATATTTCTTTCTTTTTATCATTTTCTTGTTTTCCCCTGCTTTATTGTCTCTCGCTTTTTCTCTCTTACTTTTATCTACATCTGCCTCTCTCCCTCTTTCTCCAGCTCTTTCTCTCCCCCATATCTCCATCTTGCTCTGTCTCTTTTCTCTCTCTATCTCCCCCCTCATATCTCTCGCGCTCTGTCTCTTCTTTCTCCCCATATCTGTGTATCGCTATCTGTCTCTCCATCGTTCTTTCTCCATCTCTCTCCTCATATCTCTCCGTCTCCCTATCTGTCAGAAGAGAGCAGCCAAGAGAGTAAGGGAATACAGGGATGCACACTCCAATTTAGAAGGCATGAATAAACAATGGGGTTTCCATGTGCTGGATACATTTCCCCTGGCGACACTCTCTCTCTCGCTGGCAAACACACACACAGGCTTTCACTATAAGTATCACATACACACTGACATGCCGAGGCAAGCAAACACTCAAACTACACAAAACCACTGTCTTTCACTTATAATGGTATAGAATCTCACGGGGCTTTTGGTTAAGGAGAAGAAAATATACTTGTGAGGACTTTGTTTTTTCTCTATTTCTCACAGACACATACACACATACTCACACGCAAAGGGTTTCTATCCTCATGGAGACAAGGAAAACAGAAATGCTCCCTATCCCCTAACTTTTAACTTAACACTAACCTTTACCATTTTTTAAAATCATTTTTGCCTAAACTTAACTTTGTACATTAAAGTCTTAGTCACTTCACAAAAGTGCATTTCAGCGTAATTCACATTTCAATTGTTTTTAAGGGTTCTTAATTTCTCCCCTTTGTGATCACCTTGAAGGACAAGTGTTGAGGTTTTAGCCATAATTTAGGATTACTTTCACACTTAATTCTTTGGGAACTTCTGGAATCAGTTTGAATGTCCTCAGTAAATCACTGACATTTAAGTCTTCTACTTGTCTTTTAGACTTTTGTGGGGACTGCTGTCCATCCGCACGAGTATTGTTAAACCTGGATCAGACACAAGCACATCCACTTTATATCTGACTATCCCTGTGTTCCCACTCAAAGCCCTATGTTGCCTAACCCCTACTGAACTTTAACAGGACCCTAACCCTAACCCATTGCCCTAATCCCAATTCTAAAATTAACCAATCCCCTGAGTGGAAAAATGCCTCATGTCACCACGAGATCAAAGCAAATGAAGCAAAATTTGTTTTCTCCCCATTCATGAACCCGTACAGTGTGATAAAGCATCTCAAAATACTCAGCCCTTAATAGGAAATTGAATAATCTAGACAGAGCAGATTAATCTATCTAGTAATATAAAAATGTGCTACACTGAAGTTCATAAGACATGACACCTCTAAGGATGACAATTTCTCTGAGCGGGGTCATGGCTATTTGCCTTGATACAGACCCCAAAAGGTGTCTGCTGTCTTTTTTGTTTTTTTAATTCAATTGTACTGATAGTATCGTAACCAGTGATCATCATCACACTGGGCCAGTTGGCTCCTGGCTGTTGACAGACGGATCGTCGTCTTCTCTTGAAATATCTGTAGTTTTGGAGACTTGAGGACACCAAGATTCATTCGCAGTTATCCAAAATGATATATATTTTTATTTCTCAAGTATTCATCCCTGTGTGCGGGAGCTAAATTCACTGGGGTTCTCTTCCAGGCAGACGTATCATGGCATCGGTTGATTTCAACATTTTAATTATTGCCCTAATAGGAATATTCATTTGCGTGTTCCCTCACTTTCGGAATTATAATAAATGACTAAAGGACTTAGGCAATTGTGCTACCTCATATTTACACCCCAGTGAAAAAAGATGTCATAGATTACCACATAGTCCCAATGACTTCGATAACCTCCACACAATATGTTGCATATGAATAGGTGAGATACTTCTGTTAGATTTGGTTAAAAACCAGAGGTAACAAAATATATCTTATACTGTCAAATTGGCATTACCTCACCTGGTCCAAATCAATTAAACAAAACACAGGAAGACATTAATAGTAAGAGACATTTGTATGTTTTTTTTTGTTAGGTCGATGATCTATTGTGGTTTCACAGTGTACAGAAACTCAACAAGTATTGCCTCCTCTTTTATTCCCAATTATTTTGACGCTATTCTATATGCCAATATCACTATTAACGAACTGTGATTAGTAAACCAGCGCATGGGCATTTCCTTTGCACAGCGTCCAAATGCTTGTGCCATGTTCAAGCCAACAGAAAAGATCTGACAATGATATGAAGCTAATTCGAACACGGTGTGTGAAAAATGATAGTATTGGGACCACAACTTGGATGGGATCAGTGCCACACATTCTAAAATGGTACTATTTGGAAACAGCGACAGGGAAAATAAACCAAAGCTTCAAACCATAGACAGCTTACATGGAAAGGAAACCGATAAGTAACCGTATAGCCTTGCAGTGTGTCTTGCGGTATATGTCTCTATGTGTGTGTGTGTGTGTGTTACTGTGAGCCTATATCTCTGTGTTTGTACATGAATCCCCGTCTCACCATTCCCTTAAATTCAGCGTGGGCTGAGATAATGAGAATTTTATCTGCGGTTCCACTGAGGCGCGTGGGGCTCTGATTGAATAGGAGCAGAGTGTAACTGATGAGACCGGCGATAGGGGAACTGCTGGCTTCAGATGCGCACGGGCTATAGTGTGCCACCGGCCCGGTCCGCTGGGGAACGCAATGGATGCAGCGGCACGGTGGCGGTGACACGGGCTAGGAAACATGACGAGGTGCAAAGCAAGTGTTCCTGGTTTGTGATAGAAGGATGCCACAGCCTCGGCCACTTTTTCTACGACATGGTATGGAAAGACTAGCCCACAAAAGCGTTGGATCATCCAGTTGTCACTAAAGGCTTGTTAAGACTCCCGCCCCACCGCGCATGCACACACACACACACACACATACACACACACACACACACACACAAACACACACACACACACACACACACACACACAGAAAGCTGGCGACCGACATAGACGAGGAAGAGAAAATAAATGCATTGCTCATTTCCATTAATTTCCATAATTATTGCTTGACGGTAAATTATCTCCTTAATCACTGGAAGAGGACACATACCTGATAGGACTTGAGTCAGATGCAGTAGTTCTGGGCTTGACAGATAGATGGCTCAAAGGTAATAATTAATCAAGGGAAATTAATTATGATCTGTTCATCATTAGAATAAAAATGTGTGATGTACTGATCAGTGAGACTGATTGAGTGGCTGCACTGCCATTTCTTGTTTTGTTCACCATGTGATCGTGAGCACTGTCCTGACAAATGACAGCATACTGCACTCGCACTCATATTCGGGCTCTTCCCAATTATTTTCTGTTTATTTTAATCAGGTCTTTTTGATTTGCCAGTTGAAAGAAATTGGGATTAAGTCATGGAGACAACTGTCATATACGTGTCCCTTTTAATCGACAGAGGAACACATGGTTCGATATGGACCAGAAAATCGAGTTGTTGACCACATTTCTCAGCTAGGTAAGCACTCTTAGCAAGCTAGCTAGTAATAGTAGTAGTAACAGAAGCGTAGGGAGAAATGTGTGGCTGTGTGGGCCTGCAGAAATTCAGTTAGACAGAAAGCCCTCAAATCATAGAAATTGTTTATTATACACAGTATAATGTCAAAACTGCTGCTCAATCTGGGCCAAGCACTCATGTAGGTGGGCCAGGCCCACCCATTGCCTACACCCCTGAGTATTAAGTTAACCCAATATATCTCTGCCCGGCGTCAACCCCGGGTATAAATAGATAAAGCGTTTGTTTGTTGCTCAGTGATAGTTACACCACGGGCAGGACAGGCCATACATTTTGGAACAAAAGGGTCAGTTTAAGTAATTGGTACACAGAAGAATATAGAAGAAAAGATGATTTTTAATTTTTGTCCATAACTTTTATATCTAGGAAGGGGAGGGTCATGTGATGCGTAAACGATGAAATTCCAATATTTCTTAGCGTTTTAGAATAAGTTGTTTATTATCTCAGTGTCTGACCCGATCTTGTGTGCAACCCCTATTTGCCAGGAAAATCAGGTTGGACAAGCCAGAGTGCAACATTGTAGAGTTGAGACCTAAGTGCAACTATTGCTGTGCATGTGTTACTAGGGAGACATTTGCACACCTCTCTTCAGACCTAGATCCACAAAGCCTGAAATTGACCCCAACGATAGAATTTGTACATCCCCAATTTTGGTTCTCCATAAATGTTACTGCGGCTAGCTTCGACCGCAACCGAAGGAGCTATTAGCTTACCTTCAGTTGCGAAATGTAAGATGACAGAAACGTTAATTATATTAAGTCTATAAAAACTGGACAAAATCCCGACTCTCGCCAACAAAAGCAAGTGTGCAACCTCTGGGCTCTACTTACCATTCAATGGTTTGAATTCGTTCCTCATTATCAACAAAGTTGTTCAAAAGCATTTTCTCTCCAAGGTACAGTAATGCTGGTATGAAAACAGTCAGCCATCTTTTTTCAAACTGTGTATAGAGATGATGCCAAGAAACAATGAAAAGACTGGCATTTCCTAAGTCAATGAATATGGGTGGAATTTACTTCGGATTTATATTTGTACAAATGTTACAAAAATCTCCATGGGTTGTACTGACTTATGACATGGTACTTTGTTCACCCTCCCTTTGCAAATATAAAAGCTCTGAATCGTCTCTTTTTGACAGAGGCAAACAGGTTTTGGCCTTAATGCAGTCCAGGTTTTGGTACTTGATGCAGTCCATGTTGCCATGTATTTTAAAAGGTTCCCGGGGCCTTTGGAAGTGAAACAGCCCACACCATCACAGATCCACAAGCATACTTCACAGTGGGGATTAGGTGACTTTCTTTATCCTTTACTCTAAACTCCACCTCCAAAAAGCTACATTTTCAGACCTTAGATTAGAACCTGGTTCAATTCAAAGTTCCAATGACATTTAGCAAACTCCAGACGCCTATGTTTGTGGTTTGGTGACAGCAGGGACTTTCTTCTAGCAACCCTTTCAAACAATGTATTGGCAAGGATGTGGCATCCAGTTGTTGGTTTTGAGACTTGGTCATCTCAAGATGTACAAAAATACACGTGTCCTCTTCCAGGCAAGTTCATCACAGCTCCAGTTGTTTTACATATCTTAATTATATAGTAGTGGACATTTTCTCATTTCACTTGTGTGTTCTCTGGCCTGTCCCATTTTGATGACTAAGGGAGTTTCGCCTGTGTGTCACCTCTTATTTACACCCTAGTGAAACAGGATGTCATGGATCACTTATACATTAATTCGATTTTGTCACGTTTGTTTTCTGTAGTTGCCACCAATTGCTCATGATTATCTTAGAATTCTCACTGAAATTAAAACCCAGATTCATGTTTTTTTTAGGTTAAGTTCAACCAGCTACTTTTTTTGTTTAGTTTTACCAGTGGGGTCAATAATTCAGGAGAGGACTTAAGTTCAGTCGTACATTAACGGCTGTGTCAGTGATGCTAGGTCAAATGGCACTGTTTTACTGCTATGCGAGAGGATAAAAATCTGCTGCCTTTTTTTGCGGCCATCTCTTATAATGAAGTGAAAAAGTAAGGAAAAGAGAGAGAGGAGAGAAAGCATTCTTACTGACTGGCATCAGCATCTGCTCTCCATTGCTTTTGTTGTTGTTGTTTTTTTTTTTTTACAGCGGCAGCTTTAACCCCATGGGGAGCCCATGCAATCATTCCCTTGGCTGCAATTTATCATTAACGACTGACTTATTTCACATCTTAAATTAATCAGAGATTGAGAGAGAAGATAGTTCCCTTGCAGATTGTGCATCAAACAAATTTTTAAGAAATCATGATAGTTTGGAAACAATTGCAGGATCTCGCCTGAGCGATATCGACAGGTTGGTTACTGAAAAACAAACAGACTGAATGCTTTTGCCCCCTGAGGACCAAACAGAGCGGGATGAGACTCGGATTCAATGTAACGCCATCAAAGGAAAACACACCACCCAGAAAAAAAGGGATTGAGAATTGTCCCAAATTGGGGAATAATATGCTGGCATGTCAAACTAAAGGTGTGGGAGGAATAGCATGGATCTGCAAGGAGCAAAGTTGCAACAAGTTGCTTCAAGTTGCTGACTATTGATCGACACAAAAGTAATTAAATTGGCTAAGGATGAGAAGAGATTTTCAATGAAGGGGGACCGGACTTTCTTTTTTACTTGTAGTTTCTATTCCCGAATGTGTCACCTCTTCAAAACAGATCTAGGCAGCAGACCAATTTGACATGCTACATATATGCATGAATAAAAGACTAAGGACAGACCGGTACAATGTTTTCAGTTGTCTGTACAGTTTAATATAGTTTACACAGATTTAAAATGCTGTGAGATCATATAACACACCATCAATCTATGTAGAGTAGATTTTTTTACAACATGGATAACGTAAAAGGGATAACCTTAATTTGCTCCCACCTTGTGGGAGTTTGCTGAATGACAGAAACAGCACAGTCAAACTAACCCTACCTTCCATTCGGCAAGTTTTACATTCCCTTTAGATCAACCAGCTTGCAAAAGCTATGAACAAAAAACATTACTTGGGGATTTTCAAAAGAGAGAGCAGTATTCAGTGCTTCAAAGCCATTCAAAGCCTTTTTTTCCCCCCCATTCAAATTAGCCTAACTAACCGTGAGGTTATGTTGGTTAGACAACCCTCTGGAAGATGCCAAGGAGCCACATCAGAGGTGCCAGAGTTATCAGCGGTTTTAAATATGTCAACATTCTCCACAAAAATCTCAACTGATCTGGGCTTCCACTGGTAAACAAAATGAACCCTGGTGCCAAGCGCTTCGGACACGCAGTGGGAAAGCTGCACTAGTTCCCACCTACTCCTTTCTTATCTCTCTTCTACATTCTTCCACCCATCCATCCTTAGAGACACAAGTTGATGAGGATAACCCCGGGACCTGTGGATGTGGTGGGTTTTAGTTACTGACAGGCTTAGGGCTGAGGGAAAATCTCTTTGTTCCACAGTGGTTTAATCCAGGAAACCAGGCTGGCAACAAAACGAGATTCTCACTTGGTCACTGATGCATGGAAGGAACGTGCTGATGGATACAGAATGACGGGGCTCTACTACGAAGACCGCATCGATCCGACAACAGTTGAATCATCTATCACATCTCCCTAGCTGAAGAGCTTCCACACTGACTCAGTATAATGTTCAGATTTAATGAGACGAAAAACATCAGGACAATGGCGGTGTCTTAATAGCAGCCATTTCGGTTATGCTTATAGTGAGACGTGTTGCGTGCTATGAACGACCAAAGACTCTTAAATGGGGTATATGACCAGGGAGAAAGAGGTGTTTAAGGAGGGTTGTCTCCCGCTGAAATCTTTTCAAAATGAGCAAAAATGCATTTCTATGGGGTTGCAGGCCTGTGTTTGATTGTTAGAGTGGAGACATGAGCATGTCACCAATTATATACAGACCTCTGATATGACTCATAATACGGTGATGTTAACTACATATTGGCCTCCCTTTGTCACTGGGCACAAAAAAATAACATGTCCTACAGATTTAAAAATGGAGTAGTAAAAGTGGCCTAGGACCGGGTTTTTTGATTGTTATTGTAGTTAGTCTGTCAATCCCTCTTCTCACAACTCCTTTCTCACTGACCCAATCCACTTAATTGCTCTGTCTCTTGATCTGTCTCTCTCTCTCTCCATCCATTTCTCTTACCATCTCTCTCAGCCTGTGAGGACAATGGAGAAGAGTTCTGGCACATTAGCTAGGCAATCAAGGGCCCACTGCTGTGCTGAAAGGGCAGTACCTCCGGGACTTAGCGCCGTGACAAAAGAGCGCCATATCTCTCGCCGCAGGACAAAGACAGGCCGCTTGCCTAACAAGAAAAAACTGTGTCTCTTTCTCACAGGGGAAAGTGTTTTTTTTTCTTCATTTATTCTACTCATTCTTTTATATTTTTCCCCCTGTTTGCTGCTTGTGGGTTGATTGGGCTGGCCAGGGGTTTTTGACATGCAACGTGGTTTTGCGGGGGTCACCCTTTCTTCCTGTTTCGCCTTCTCATTCTCTCTCTACCCTTTTCTATCCCTGAGCTTTGTGGTAAACAGTATTGCTCAAAGATGGTCATGTTATGTATAATACCTTCTGCTCAGTGTCTGACTGTCCGCTCAACGTGTTGCTGGTTTATAGGGCTTTCTGGGTCATCATGGAATGCAACAACAGAATACTCAACACAACATTAATTAACTGCAGCAGTCGTCCTCTGTTTTGGTTTGGCTCGTTTACATGAGCTCTGTTTGTGTGGGACTGTAGGACACTACATTAAAGTCCTCCTTTGGTGCTATGTTCATACCGGTAGGAGAACATAAAATACTGTGTTCACACCATCATTGAATCACACCGATATTATCAACATGGTTTTGATTGTGATTGTTTTTTCTTTTTTTTGTGGAGCCCGGCGGGTGGGGACACAAACAAAACCCTAAATCCTGTCAGATACTGAAGCTATGTTCTCCTGGCAGTACAGGGAAGATTCAGCAGCGAATGCATACAGTATGTATAATAAGTACATATTCTTTCAGATTGATTTCATCAACATCGATAAAAATGCAAAAAAAAAAGTATTTGTGAAGTTATGATAAATGTCGTTTTTTGACAGTGTAGTGTTGAGGAAGATGAGCAGTGGCGTTTTTTCTTAACTCCATGAAACTGAAACAAAAAGGCAGATTCTTTCAGTCAAATTATGACAGTATTTTCTGTTCAGTTTAGGTATTACTTTTGAGTGGCTGAGTTAAGGGTTAGGGTTTGGAATAGGGTTAAAGGGAAATAGAAGCATTTTATATAAAACAGTTTAAACAAACCTACATGTTCTAGGTGCATGCCAAAGAGACAGTAGGCCCTAAATGTTACTATTCCTGTTATCCTAGTAGATAGTTATGTTTATGTTCTTCCTTTTTCTGAACCACTCTTAAAAAGTTATCTTGCAGGAAAACTAGCCTAAAGTTATATTCTATAATACTGCTCCCCTATGCATTGACATTCTTGTGTTTTTTACAAGACATTACAGAGTTTGACAGGTGCTGCTTGAAATTTCAGCAAGAAAACAGGAACTGATTTGATGAATTGATTTAACAAGCGCTTTAACAAAGCGCTGCACATATATTTCATATGGCCTAGATACTTCCAGAGTGAATACTTTTTGCCAACTGATTGAAGTTGAGCAACAAAGGTATCTGTTTATTTAAATGTGCAGTGAAAAAGTGTGCTGACTTATTGGATGAAACCTCAGGTGTTGGTGTGACACCCCCAATTCCCCGTCAGCTAAACTTCATTGAAATGGCAAGTTCCTTTTCTCAACTAATTCATTAGGAAGTAAACGCCTGTCTTAGATTGCTAAAATGGGAATCAAGTCACTCGTTATAAAGATCCATGGTTATTATAGAGATGCGGAACGAACAAAATTATAGAAATTAGCCCAGGGCAGTGGTGACCTCATCCAACAGGGACAACGTGTTTTGCTGTTATTGTTTTAATTCATTTGATGAATAGACTTTAGAACTGCAGAATGTGTTCAGATAATTAAACCTCTCAAGTCTGTGAATAGGGTGTGTATTATTTGACCAGCTATATTTTACATTAGTCATATTTTTAGTTAAATATTTTTCCATTATAACTTTTGAATGATCTAGAGAAATGTACAGTTAACCTCTAATACTGATGAAAATACATAATTTTAATTGCCATTCAGTGCATGCAGACAGTAAAATATTACAATGTTTGAACACTGCAGGTTTCTCTGATTCTTTGGTTTTGCCACAATTATCCCCTAATTTCAATAATTTAACAATCAATTAGCACTCATAAGAGGTGTTAAATAGGTGTTTAAAAAATAATATCATGGTAACCTTTATCTAGCTGTATTGTGTTTGAGTGTGCATTAAGCTGCACAATAATATCATGTTTGAAGGCAGTCATTGTTAAATGTTGACTGGCACTGGAGAGTCATACAATTTTGACAGCTATAACCTGAGTTCCATGCAAAACATGTACTTCATCTCTGTCAGACTTTACTTTAGCCTCCTACTTCCCCCAAAAGTGAACATCTTCATGTTTAATAAAGACAAGTTGCACCAAACTATGCACAGGGGCATTGTGTGCTGAATGGTGTATAATTTATCCAACAAAATATTGGATGTGGCACTTTTTTCATTTACTCATAACTTCATAATACATTTCAACAGTGTAATTCTCATTTTAGTAATTCTCTGTTTGTAAGATGATTTTAAAAGGATTAAAAGGGCAAAAAGCCTTGTTCTTTCACATTAATAATTGATTTAATTCTTTATTTGATACACAAGATTTCTTTTACATATTATATATATAATGTATGTGTGATGTAAAAATCCAGAACATTTTATTAGTCTATTATTCATGGTTCTCACTAGAGTATTCTTTTATCCAGGCATAGCAAATATTGGCAAAAGTCCATCCAAGGCCTTCAACTTTCTGTTCTGATGTGTGGTTATAATATGTTAAGGTTGGAAACTTACACTATTGTAGCTTTAATGAGGACTGGACTAGTTTATGACATTCTTAAGAGTTTATGCACACCCCAAATAATCACAAAAGAATACATATCCCAACATTGTTTTTCAATGTTGATATGTTATTAATAATTTAGTCTATGCCCATTAATTTCTGCAATATATTTGCATTTTGTAATCTGAAATGGTTTTTGAAAGCTCCTGATAGCATAAAAAAATTCTTAGTACTCCCTTCAAAAAAGACTTCTCTTGATTTGATAATAATTTGATAATAATTAGTCAGATTATTAAAAAATGAATAAATATGCCTACCTAAAAATAACTCTATAGGTTGTGTAATCACAGACAAAAAACCCCCTTTGTGTCCATAAGAGTCAACTGAATTCACTGAGTGTAACTATTCATTTGCAGCCCAAACAACTCGGTCATAACAAACGAAAGGATGTCTTGTGATGTAATCTGATCACACAAAGCGATCAAAAGTGGGATAGTCAATAATTAACCGTGCCATCTTGTAGCCTAGAATTGCTACATATATTTAATTCCCACACTTGTTTCTAGCTCACTTTGGGTTTGGGGTATCTGTTTCTTCAGCTTTCTGTTTGGGGTTTTACAAGCCATTTAATTCCCATTGTTCCAATGTTCCTTTCTGCCTGCTGATCAACTAAATAGAATGCCGAAATACAGTATTACAAATTGTTTGTTTATACCAAGTGTGTGAGATGTTTGAGAATTGCTTCCCTCTGTCTGTAAGTCTTTCTGACACTGCACACTAAGTATCACTAAGCATCACTGAGTATCACTAAGAATTATTTTATTGGAAGTCAGTTATGACTTATTCTTTAGTGCCATGTATTTAGTATGTGATATAAAAGACATAACCAGACATTCCTTTCAATATCTCAAAACGGTCCATTAACACTGTACAATTAAGGCGATGAAACCTATACTACCTCATTGTTGCAGACTTCCTCCGTAACATAAAACTAACAAGCAATTTCTATGCAAACCAAGTGGTATTGGTGTGTTTTAGCAAAGAAGTCACAATGTTTGCAGCAACAGGATATTGCAAATAAATTCTCAGCTGCAGTACACGTTAGGAGTCTAATCTTCTTCTCACAGTCAAAGTGTGTACTTCAGTGCCAGATGACTTTGCCAAATGTCGAGCAAGTACTTTACTGGATGTTCTTCTGTCCCTCAAGGAAGTGTCCCTAAAGTACTGTTTATCAAATGCATACACGTTTTTGGCTTCCAATGAATTTTCTTCTGAACCTTCAACTTGCCCATTTCTTTTTGACATTTCTATATATCTAATACCTTTAGGATATCTACTACCTGAAGGACAGCACAAAAAGTTTACTTTTTCCTGTACTTTTATGTATTTATCCAAATTCTTTATATTGGTGTGTGTGTGTGGGGGGGGTTCTCTGCTAAGAAACAATGCCCAGATAAATAGCTTTAAAACATGTTTTTTTACTGCATGTTCTCACAAACTGATGTTGCTCTAGTTGGGACAGAGGCAACTAAAGACAGGAAAAGTTGTGTAATGCAAAAAACTAAACCTGGTGGAATATCACAACTAATTAGGTCAATTGGCAGTACATAATATCGTTGAAAGATTCAGAGAATCCGGAGAAATCTCTGTATGCAAGGGACAAGACTGAAAACCAATATTGGATGGGCGTGATCTTCGGGCCACTCAGGCGGCACTGCAATAAAATCAGGAACACTTCCAAAAACCATTGTCTGTGAACACAGTATGTCGCTGCATCCATAAATGCAAGTTAAATCTCTGCCATGCTGTCACGGATGTTGTAGTGGTGGAGAGGTAGTAACCAGGCGCAAGCAGAGTGGCAGTCGATGTTTTGAATTTAATTGAAAATAAACACCGAGCACTTAAACAACGAACGAAATGAAAAGCAAAGGTACTAACAAAAACGAAACACTCACCACGTACATGAACAAACGGAGACATGGAACAATGACCGACAAATGAGGGGAGCAGAGGAGAAACATTTAAACACATACTGATGACTTAATTGGGACCTGGTGTGAGTGACAATTGGAGACAAGACAAACGATGGAGTCCGGGGTGAGTTCATGAACCATGGGAAACCGGGAAAAGCGGGAGATGACGGAGCTGTCCGTCACCTCACCGTCACACATGCAAAGAAGAAAACATGTATAAACAAGATTCAGAAACGCCGTCGACTTCTCTGGGTCCGAGCTCATTTAAGATGGACTGAGGTGAAGTGGAAAACTGTCCTGTGGTCTGAAGAATCAAAATTTGAAATTATTTTCGGGAACCATGGACACCGTGTCCTACTAAAGAGGAGAGGGACCATCCAGCTTGTTATCAGCACACAGTTCAAAAGCCAGCATCCGTGATGGTATGGGGGTGCATTAGTGCACATGGCATTAGTGACTTGCATATCTGTGACGGCACCATTAATGCTGAACAATATATACAGGTTTTGGAGCAACATGCTGCCATCCAGACAATGTCTTTTTCAGGGAAGGCCTTGCTTATTTCAGCAAGACAATGCGAAACCACATTCTGCACGTATTACAACAGCATGGCTCTGTAGTAAGTGTCCGAGTGCTAAACTGGCCTGCCTGCAGTACAGACTTGTCTGCCACTGAAAACATCTGGCGCATTATGAAACTAAAAATATGACAAAGTACACCCCGAACTGTTGAGCAGCTGCAATCCTATATCAAGCAAGAATGGGAAAACATTTTACATTAAAATTACAGCAATTGGTCTTCTCAGTTCCCAAATGCTTACAGAGTATTGTTTAAAGAAGTGGTGATGCAACACAGTGGTAAAGATGCCCCTGTCCCAGCTTTTTTTTTAAAGTGTTGCTGGCATCAAATTACAAATGGGCATGTATTCTAAAAACAATAACATTTCTCAGTTTCAACATTTGATATGTTGTCTTTGTACTATTTTCAACTAAATACAGGGATAAATGATTTGCACATCACTGCATTCTGTTTTTTTTTTTTGCATTTTACACAGCGTCCCAACTTTTTTGAAACAGGGCTGTAAATGCCTAGCCTGAACACCAGCACTTCCTGAAATACGGGGGTATTAAGATGTTATATTACTCTTTATTGGTTGAACCATCAGGACTGTAATTATGAACAGGCCCGTGTTTCACAGGTTATGGGACTGCCTTTCTGTGAATAAGTGTGGCATGCCGAACAAAACGCATGTACAATAAAAAAAAAACAAGTAGACAATCATGTCTATGTGAGCACACACAAGCCATGCACAAGACCTGTGTGTGTCAGTGAAAGGACATCTTTAATGGCCCAGACAGAGCATTTTGAAAGCAGATCGATTCAAATGGCTTGCCGCTGCAATCGCAGATGCCGAGCCTGAGGACAGACGGCAGGCAAACATCGTTCTTCTCCTCTCCTTCCCTCTCTCCAACAAAACGTTCTGCCAATCCGAACAAGAACTCACACTACAGGCGGTGGCTTGGCAGCCGTTCACCGGCTCTGGGCTCATGCGGAATATTATTTCTGTGTCTCCCTCTGTTTGTTCTCTCTCTATTTCTTGTTATCTCTCTTTTTCTCTCTCTCTCCTTCTGGCGAAAACAAATAAAGCAAAACAGAAGAGAGAGAGAGAGTGAAAGTGGATAAAAGAACTACCACCTCTTCAATCAGGATAAAAGATCTGATCAAACAGAGGATGGATCCCAAATAAAGAAATTAAATATCCATCACTAGTAATGGAAATCAAACAGAGAGCGGTGCCCTCCCATTCCTCTGACACTCTCCCTTTCCCAAGACCCCTCTCTCCCCCTCTAACCATTCCTTTCGCTGTCAGCCTTACTCCTACCTCCCTCTTTTTTGCCACTCTTTTATTGGCCTTCTCTCACTCCCCCTCTCTATTGTTAGTCAGCAGGGTCCATCTCGGCTGGTCGTACGCATGCCCAGGGTGGCCCAGCAAACACAAGACAGTGCCATTACCTTCAGCGTGTCTCGGCGAGGTGAGCTAGATTAGGGGGAATGAATAAGGCTTTGGAGCATAAAGCGCCTACCACCTCACTATAAATCACCACTAAACCCAGCCTGAGAGACTCCTGACCCAGACAGAATTACATCGCTCCACAGACCTGCTGCACTCCCTCACACTCTCTCTTTCTCCTGTGCGCACACACACACACACACACACACACACACAC
>JACXGI010001969.1:25768-81537 GCA_016801175.1 Esox masquinongy | reverse complement strand
TTTTCTGAGATACTGAATTTGGGATTTTCATTAGTTGTCAGTTTTAATCATCACAATTAAATGAAATAAACATTTGAAATATATCAGTCTGTGTGTAATGAATGAATATAATATCCAAGTTTCACTTTTTGAATGGAATTACTGAAATAAATCAACTTTTTGATGATATTCTAATTATATGACCAGCACCTGTATATTCTAGATTCATTACACATGAAGTGAAACATTTCAAGCCTTTTTTGTTTCAATGTTGATGACTTTTCCACAATATTCAAATTTTTTGAGATGCACCTGTAGTGCAATAATTTAAGAATGTTTCTCAACGTACAATTGCAAAGAGTTTGGGGATCTCATCTACAATACCTAATATCATTAAAAGAGTCAGAGAATCCAGAGAAATCTCTGTATGCAAGGGACAAGGCTGAAAACCAATATTGGATGGCTGTGATCTTCAGACCCTCAGATGGCACTGCATTAAAAACAGACACGACTCTGTAGTGGAAATCACTGCATGGGCTCAGGAACACTTCGGAAAACCATTGTCTGTGAACACAGTATGTCGCTGCATCCACAAATGCAAGTTAAAACTCTACAATGCAAAGAAGAAACCATATAAACAAGATTCAGAACCACTGCCGCCTTCTCTGGGACCGAGCTCATTTAAGATGGACTGAGGTTAAGTGGAACTGTCCTGCTGGCTGACAAATCAAAATTTTAAATTATTTTTGGGAAACATGGACACTGCGTCCTCCAGGCTAAAGAGGAGAGGGACCATCCAGCTTGTTATACGCACAGAGTTCAAAAGCCAGCATACTTGATGGTATGGGGGTGCATTAGTGCACATGGCATGGGTGACTTGCACATCTGTGAAGGCACCATTAATGCTGTACAATATATACAGGTTTTGGAGCAACATATGCTGCCATCCAGACAATGTCTTTTACAGGGAAGGCCTTGCTTGTTTCAGCAAGACAATGCCAAACCACATTCTGCACGTATTATAACAGCATGGCTCCGTAGTAAAAGAGTCCGGGTGCTAAACTGGCCTGCCTGCAGTCCAGACCTGTCAAGCAGCTGAAATCCTATATCAAGCAGCAATGGGAAAACATTTCACTTTCAAAATTAGAGCAATTGGTCTCCTCAGTTCCTAAACACTTACAGAGTATTGTTAAAAGAAGAGATGCAACACAGTGGTAATGCCCCTGTCCAACTTTTTTGAAATGTTGCTGGCATCAAATTTAAAATGGCCATGTATTTTTCCAAAAACAAAAACATTTCTCAGTTTCAACATTTGATATATTGTCTTCGTACTATTTTCTATTTTCAATTAATTATAGGGATAAATGGCTTGCAAATCATTGCATTCTGTTTTTATTTGCATTTAATGCAGCGTGACAACTTTTTAGGAAACAGGGCTGTACAGGGTTAGTTAATTAATATAGTTTTAAACCTCCCAATTTGGGCTGGATGTGTAATATATTGTTCTTATGTGAATAATCTATAAGTAGAATCATTAGTAGAATCATAAGTAGAATCGCTGAAATGATCCAGCCATACATACCTACACGTAACCTTAGATGCAGGCCTTTTAATTGTACCTAGAATTTCTAAACAAACAGCCGGAGGCAGGGCCTTCTCTCATAGAGCTCCACTACTGTGGAATGATTAGTCAATTAAGGTTAGAAATGCAAACTCAGTGCAAACTTTCAAGTCTACTAAAGACTCATCCCTACAGCATGGTCTATGATTAAGTGTAGTCTGGCCCAGGGGCATGAAGGTGACCAAAATGGCTTGATACTGTCCACCCTTGCTGTCTTGCCAGGTGGGCTCCCATCGCCACTGGGATGCCCTCCCTCCAACGCCATTCGGGGACGGAGTCACTGGCTTGTTGTTGTCTCTCTGTTGTGCACTTGTGCAATTGGCCTGTACTCTGCTGGCAATACTCGGCCCTCATTCAGGGTGGTTGCGGTTGGTGGGTGTCCCTTTGGTTGATGCTTGGCAATGTGGGTGGATTGATTTCCTGCCTGTTGGGCCCTGTCCGGGGCCTCCCCCGGATAGGGCCACAGTGTCACCGAACCCCCGTCTCAGCCCCAAGGTCTTACGCTGCTATATTATTGTGCTGGGTGGGTAGGGTCAGTTCTCCTTGTCCACTATAAATCCTTGTAGATCTAAGGAATGCATTTTCTAAATTTTCCCGGTCTCCTGCCGTTTTAAACTTAGGAGGACATGAGGTCTTGGCCCACACCTGAGGAGTACCAGGCTTGAAAGACCCGTTGCTGTCCCTGTCCAAAGTCCTCCTGGTTGTGTTGCAGATCAAGACGATACCTGACGATTTCAGCTGCCACTGTGCTGACACCTCCCCCTCCCTGTGTTGTCCCTGTCCTTGTCCATCTGGTCATGCTTCCGACCTGCACTAAGTTTAAATAGACTCTGGACTCAGCCCACATGCATTTATTAATTATTACAATGTGTACTCTTAATATGTTCACCCGGCACAGCCAGAAGAGGACTGGTCACCCCTCTGAGCCTGGGTCCTCTCTAGGTTTCTTCCTAAATTTCGGCCTTCTTAGGGAGTTTTTCCTAGCCACTGAAATTCAACACTACTGTTGTTTGCTCCTTGGGGTTTTAAGGCCAGGTGTTTTGTAAAAGCACTTTGTGACAACTGCTGATGTAAAAATGGCTCTATAAATAAATTTGATTGATTGATTGATTATGATATCTCAGTTAGCCATTTCAAGTCTCAAAGAGAGAGGTTTTGATAACATGGCAAAAATTGGCACATACGTACGTGACATAGTGGACCTTTATCAGTGACTCTTTTTGGCTTGACAGCGCCATTTTACAACCAGTGGACAAGAATCAGAGACTGCATCTTCCATCGTGGCTGCTGCCTACTAGACTGCTACAATTCCACCTAGACTGCTACGATTCCACCTAGACTGCTACGATGCCACCTAGACTGCTACGATGCCCCCTAGGCTCCTATGATGCCCCCTAGGCTCCTATGATGCCCCATAGGCTGCTACGATGACGAAGCCAGGCCTTCTCGTCCAACATCAGCACCTGACCTCACAAATGCTGTTTTGGCTGAATGGGCACAAACTCTCACAGAGACACTCCAAAATCTTGTGGAAAGCCTTCCCAGAAGAGTGGCAGCTTTTATAGCTGCAAATGGGATGTCCAACAATCTCATATAGGTGTGATGGTCAAGTGTCCACATTCTTTTGGTCATATAGTGTACCTTTTTACAGCCAAAGGCAGTAACTCAACCAGGAAACACTATACTGTAAACAGAAACTTATTACATGTCAGTACAGTGATCAGTAAGCTATAACTAGTAATTTCCTGGTTTATTACTGTTTCCTGGTCTAATAGTGTTTCTTGGACAAGTCACATGATGGCCCAGGGTCGAAATCTCGTGGTTTCCATGCTTCCCAGTCAAACCATGGCGAACATATCTTGATTTAACCCGCACATTTGTTTTCATGAATCTAAATGGATGAGCTTGTCGCAATGCTTTACTGGCGTATTGGTCCTACTGAAATTGCCTGAGCAGGACTTATAGGCTATAGTCTCTTACAAATACTTAGTAATTGGCAGATAATTAGGAAATAATTTGTAAAAATGTTTTAATGTACAATCAGGGTTCACCCCAGGGCCTAAGATTTTCTGACAAGGTGCTGTTGGTGAAGGCCTAAAATCAGGTACGGGGAAGGTCTGGAGAGTACGATGCGAAATTCGGAATAATACAGTAACTGGACGGAATGTTGTAGGAATAAAGCTTTGGATTGTTCCTGAATAACAAAACAGCTGATAATTCTGGGTCCAGTAGTTTTCCCTGATCTGGTCATTTGACTCTGTAACAGGGCTGCACGATTTGGATAAAAGATAATAAGTAGATAATCTCACTCAAAAATAGAGATCATAGCCTTCATAATGTGCTATTAAACTGAATAAAAGTGAGTTAAAGTTCAGTGTTTTCTATTTTACACTTATTACCAATTTGAAGGTGCAGGCTGTGTCGAACTATTCGTTTAACTGCTCATTTAACGCAATGACGTTTGCAGTGTTTGCTATGTTTGTGCCGTTGCCATAGCTGGTTTGGCAAAATGTACTCAACCCTTGAGGTTTATTTTCTCCCATATTAAGTTTGTTTGTAGGCAATGACATTGAAGCCGACATTTTTAATAATCAGTGTTAACTCAAACTAACATTGAAAAACCATCAAGTATTTAAACAAAATTAGTCCAGGTATTTAAATAATCTTCAAAAATATCTACAGCACCCGCAAGAAAAACAATTATGGACGTATGGTGCATGCCCGTTGCCTCACGTGAAGCGCATATCATTCACCTTTTTTGGAGCTGAAAATCGTGTAAGTTGGTGATTTGGATATTGCCCTTTTCGATTTGTCAATATCGCAATTTCGATTATATTTTGATTAATTGAGCGGCCCTACTGTGTAATGTATTAGTTATGACCTGACTCATCTGTTGTAAGCAGATAAAATATGGGCTATGATGGACCCAGAGGTTTTCTAATCACACCCACATGAAAAAAAAACCTGGCCTTGGAGAAGATGAAAACCCTGTCAAACTACAGCAACCTTGTATTTGTTCATAAGAGTTATTTTGTAAAGATAGGAAACCCGCCACGTTAGTCTCTACACAGACAACAACATGATTGATAAATACAATCCAGAGCTGAACTAGCTTTATGGAGGTTTGCATCATGAGGTCCTGTCCTACAAAATTGTATGCCTATTAGAAAATGTACTCCATCTACTGCATGACAGCTATTACGGTCATCAATTAGTAATTATAGATTTAAAAAGTTGCATTCAAACACTCAAATGGGCTATAAATAAATGTTAGTGTTTGGTTTACTCATGCAAGAGCGACATGTAGCATAGCAGACTGGACTGTATAAAGCTGCTGTCATTACAGCCATTGCTGCAGAGATAAAATGCTACACACTTAATAGGCGCAGAAACCTGCGTATATAAAACACACGTACATAAAATAAAAGCTTGTGTAGTAGCCTTATTTTCAACAAAAAATATTACTCGCCTAAAATGCATAATGCCAAGCCTGATGTTGCACCACTGACTCTGTGTTCTGTTTTTTTTCCCGAGTCCATACCTGAGTGTGACGATGATGGCGGACGGCTGTGCGCAGGCAGTGATGAGAGTGACTATGAAGAGGAAGACGAGGAAGGGGATGAGCGTGCTGCAGGTGCGGTCACACTTCCCTGACACGGCGTAGCCGTTCTCGTTCAGATAGGTCTTGACGATGACCAGCTGCAGCTGGTTGCCTTGGCCGTTAGAGGACGGTGTGATGACCTGTCTGCTCTGGACACAGGCGCAGTCCGAGTAGTTCCGGATCTGAGGGAACACGACGCATCAGTCTCAGCAAGGAACGAACAATTGGCGTGAACATGTACTGGTGAGGGGCAGCCCTGTGAACCAATGCAAGCGAGTACGTTCTCCCAATTTTTTCTGTACACAGTAAATGGACTTATTCAAAGGCTGAACAGTGATCAGTAAGCTATAACTAGTAGTTTCCTGGTCTAATGGTGTTTCCTGGTCAAGTCACATGATGGCCTAGGGTGAAAGACTGGCCAAAGATTTCATGGCGGTTCCCATGATTCCCGGTCAAACCATGGCGCACCCAATTGCTCATTCAGAATTACATGTCTTGATATAACCTGTAAAAAAGGCTTTCTAAATCTAAATCTATGAACTTGCTGGGGGGCTCTACTGGCGTATTGGCCCAGATTTCAGTGGCAAACTGCTCAAATTATTTAATGTCAACAAACTGCCGATTCAAGCTCTCGCCATATGTCATGGATGTGATTCAGAGCTGAACTCTTCACTGGCCTTTACAACAGCACGCAATCTATTGTGAGCCATTCCTGGTTTGATGTGTTTATGGTTGTTTTCTTGCTGAAAGACTACCAATCTTCAATGGAGGCCAAGTGTTTGGACACTGGGTTGGACATTGGACTCTAAAACGCATATTTCATGTTGCCTTGCACACGTAGCAGATCTTGCATAGCAATCCTTATAAAATCTCAATCTTTGATTTTTGGGAGGATATTATTTTCGCTGAACACTTAATCTGTCCTAATTTTGTTTTATTGACCAACAGAACATTTCCCTCCAGCATTTAGGCTTGTGTAGGTGTGATTCTGAGATGGTCAAGTCCTGTGTTTCTTCCGCTGTGGGGTTTCTTTTTATGGTTACCATTGAATGAATGAAGTGTTAGAAGGAATTACCACGCTGTCTACAATCAACTGTGATGAAGGTACGATACTGCTGTGCTTCGCTGCCTGTGGTACTGATCCTTATGTCCAACAACCCAAGGACAACAACTCCACGACCAGAAAACACATGAAAAGCTGTAATGGTTCATGAAGAAACTCTGGAGTGTGAAATGATGAGTCCAGGTCTGAATCACATTTAAATTTCACATTTTAGTAGTGTAGCAGCAGTTCCTATCCAGAAACTCTTCAAAACTATCCAAGAATTAGAGCAGTTTGCTGCAGAAAAAGTGGACAAACCTCTATTAGAAAAGGGCAGCTATAAAACACATTTATTAGCAGTTATTTTGGGCAAAAGCTAATTTTGTTAATTTGTCTTTATTTTTATAGTAAATCTATGTTAAAAATACAACTGCTTTTGCAAAAATCCATTACTGGGTGTTCAAAACACCAGTTCACCACCCGTGAGCCCCAAAATGTCAAATCTACATTTCTAGATTCCTCTTAATTAATCCAGACAATTTTGCGGAACTGTCAGTGGGTATTTAGTTGATAAGGCCTAGGCCTCCTCAGGGAACCCCAGACATTTCCCAATATCCTCATTGCCCTAAACAGGCACACATGATTCACTAATCAAGGGCTTGATGATTTGCTGACAAATCTAATCAGGTGTGCTTGCATCGGACTAGATCAAACACACGGGGGACCCTGAGGAGAAGTTTTAATACCTCTGTGCTTCAGTGTCTCGGGTCGGACAAACAACTCGAAGGAAACAGAACCCGGTCTGTGGGTGTCTTTAGATTGTCGATGGAGAAATGACCAGAACGTCATCCTGTGGTGAAGGAGACACTCACCCCGGTGCTGTCGTTGCCCACGCTGCGGCAGCCGGCCAGGCAGGGGTTGAAGTAGGTGATGCCGTCCGAGCCACAGACAGGAGCGTACTCGTGGATCTTACAGCCACAGTTGACATTACACCCACCAGTCAGGTTACGATGGGTCATTGTCAGGGTGGGCCTGGGTAAAGAGGAGGAGAGGGGTTGAAGAGAGTTAAAACCCTCAGGCTATTTCCCTCTATCACAACGTAATCCTTCTTAAAACTGATTAAACATAATGTTAGGTCCAACCACGCTGCTATTCAACGGGCACATATAAACTGATATTAGTTGCGTCTAAACCCATTACCCAGAACAGGGGCATTACAACTATAAACGATGGAACAGTAGCTATATCCACAATGGCACCCTATTCCGTATATAGTACCTACTTTTGACCAAAGCCCTATGGACATTGTGCAAAAGCTGTGTGCTACAACGGGAAAAGGGCGCCGATTGGAATCTAGCCAAACACTGTTGATGTGTGCTGAGGTGACATTTACTATTCAACATGGCAGACACCTCCCCTTAACATGGAAACACGCACACTGCAACAATTCACTCAACTAACCCATTCACATGGGGGATTTGGAGACTTATTTGCACGAGCATACTGAACTAAATGTTTTTTGGGGATGAGAGAAACATGGAAAGATGTTTCTCAGAACAGAGAGACAGAGCGCAGAGACAGAGAGAGGGAGAGAGATAGAAATAAAGCCAGAAAGGTGGGAGGGAGGGAGGGAGGGAGGTAAAGAGGACAGAAGGAGGACAGGGTCTTGTTACCCGGTGGTGTAGGGTATGTTAATGCCTCCCAGGTTGATGCTCTCACAGCCCACAATGAAGAGGGTGGAGAAACACAGCAGAGACACGCCACTGCAGATCATGGCCAGCTTGGCCGATTCCCGAGCTCCCAGCTTCAGCTTCTTAATGATGTAGCCCCCCAGGACGATCCCCACCCCAGCGCTGGGCACGATGATAACGCCTGGGACATAGGGAGGGATATCAGATGGGGAACCTAGTGGTAGCGATGGGAGGGGAAATCTATACACTTCAATTTCAGATATTAGACACAAGGGGGTGTGGTAAATGGCGGAAATACCATCGCTAAGAGCTGTCTGGACACAGGGCTAAGCTGTGGTAATTTGCCAATATACCAGAAAGCCCGGACGTGCCACATTGCTTTACCAACACAATTACAGAAGTAACAAGTGATGCGATACCCATGCTATACAGCTTCTCTGAATCCTGAGTACAGACAGCCGTGGTATTTGTAAGCAATAAGTCAAAAGCGGGTGTGGTAACTTCCACACAGTTTAGCATTGAGGCTAGGAGTAAATATTCCAACAGAGCACAGAGGTCTGTCAGAGGTTGGCGAAAATTGTCTGGGGTGGATGTTGGACGGGGCGGCCTTGCTTAGTTGATCTATAGCGACTCCTTGTGGCAAATCAGATGTCTGCGAGCACAGTTGTAGTGTTTGTTCAACAGAAAATGAGCTCTCCTCGAGAAGCGTACAGTATGTTCCGGCGAATACTTCCTGGTTTGGCGAGCAGTGTGATAAGGCCCGGAGTGGCTTGGCGTGATGTACGTCGGAGGACACATGTCCCGATCTTCGACTCTCCTGAACCCGCTGTAAGTTACTGCGATGAAGGAAAGGCCATAATCGCGAATTGGTCATCACGAAGAAAAGAAAATAAATAGGTGAAAAATATTACATGCTGCAATTCTACATCAGAATTGTGTTCACATCCACAGCATCCAAATAAAGCCCGCATTTTAGAAGAGCGGTAGAGGGTAATGTTCAGTGATAAGTGTGGAAGCCCAGCCACAATCCATGAATAATAAAAAACACTGCTCCATAAATAAAAGGGGCTCCTGGGACATGGTCAAGTACAGAGTATTAAGCTCGCTACGGCCACACTAACATGATGTTATCTTAAAGCTACAGACCACTGTCAAGGAGGGGTCCCTTAGTATGGGGCTTTTGAGGAATGTGATGGCTCTAACTGACCTCTTTGGTTAAACTGCTGTAAGGTTATTCACTTTCAGAGTAGAGGTGAACATTTCCATTTAATAGTTACTGGAGGTGTGCATTTATTAACCTGTGTAGATGCTGGCGCTGGACGCCGGGATCCCGAACTGCGACTCGATGAACTTGGGGATGAAGGTGATGAAGGCGGTGACGATGGCACTCTCTGCCGTGTAGGACAGGCTCACAAACAGGAAGGTGACATTACTCAGGATCCTCACGGCAGCCTTAGGCAGCTCTACGCAGAAACAGGGAGAAAGGGAGATAAATATAGATGGAAACAACATAACACGTTAGCAAAATCAGCATCACAGGCCAGGGCTGGGCGATGTCTGGAGTGACACATTGTCCCATCAACCTGTCCAGATGGGTTTGTACATTTATTTATTTTTGATAATTGTTTTTTTTGGGCCGGGGGGGTTATTGGGGGGTTTATTAAAAGCGCTGCTTGCGGGGGTTAATGCTCACCGCACAATTCAAAGACACGAATTAACACCTCGACAATATTAGATTTATTTGGGTAGAAGTTAAACATTTCATTTCATCAAATCGAGGACTGACAAGGAAATGTAGCCTAGGCGTAGGGAGTTCATAGGCCAACAAATCCCATTTAAAACCATAAGCCACACAGAGTGTCTGATCCGCTGTGTCCATGATGAGCTGAAATTAGAGAGCAGGGGGGAAAAACACATTGGGCCCAATCCTCTTTCTAGAATCCACACATTTCTGTTGCATCGGGGTCTAACTACCACATACAACATTTGTTGACCCCGTAGGAATGTCAAATAGGGAATAGACCATGTTAAATTGATTTTCACATCGTGTTGCCATCACCTTCGACGATGGCTGCTAATCACTGTCGATAGTATCATTACGTCACGAAGACAGAGAGAAACATTGATAAAGACAAGCAGAAACACACAGACCAGTAATATCACAACACTATGGTGACAGGCAGGACAAAAGGGATTACGTAAAATATAATATTCCTATCAACATTACCTTAATATGAACTACATTTTGAAACCCTTTAAAACCTTTCCACTTTAGCTGTACAATATATTTAGCTGTGTGGGGCATCATCAACCCACACGCTTTGCACCCATAGATGAACAGCCATAAACAGACAGACTGTATAACAGCCACAAACAACCACGCTTCTAACCAGCATTCATGTTGGCAGCTTTTTAGTCATTTTAGTCGTTTTTGTTTTTATTAATCCACAATAACTCAGGACAACAGGTCTACTGTTGTTGGCCAACGCTTTAGGATGGTGCACATGACGGAAGCAAGAGATGGTCTAAACATGCAGGATTTCATCGTAAAAACAAAGCTGACTAAATTGCTACATATAAACAAGACTTTTAGTCATTTCATTATTTCCTATGAAATAATGCATATTTAAGCAACCTCCTACCTCCCATCACGTACTGAACCAAAAAGCGCTGTCCAACAAAATTCTGTAGTTTTAGTATGCTGATAAAAACTGAAATTAACAGTGCTTCTAACATTCTAAAAGAAACATCCCAAAGTGCACCCTGCTAGCTATGTAGTGTACTTGTTCCAAGGCAGTGCACTGCACAGCGAGTAGGGGTCCATTAGGGACGCACTGTCTCTCTGTGGCAATACCTTTAATGTCCTTGCCAAAGCCCATGGACGATGTCACTGTCTTGCTCTTGCCACTGGTCTTCTCCTTGGTTATGTCGTCGTCACTGGACACGTTGTCCAGGCTGATCATTTTCCTCCTCTTCTTCTTCTTCCTGTTGTTTCGGGGAGGCAGCTTCTTGGGGAAGGCGAACATGGGGAAGATGACCAGCAGCATTGCCACGGCACAGAGCAGGAAGCCACTCCACCTGAGAGAGCAGGCGTACAGACTTAGCTTATGTATGTTTTTAGAAATTACCGAGGTGCAGAAAGTAAACAGCAAGTCGACTTCAGCAACAACTAAGAGCATTGAACGGCATCGCGCAACTTCATCTCTGTTTAGGGCCCGTGGCTACCCTGCATCAGCAGCCCAGATACTGTGTGACAGTCAGAGTGAAGTTCCATGCTAAACAATGTCATCTCACTGAACAATGCGACAGCAAAGCGCACTCTAATCACTTCCTAATGGTTGACAGGCCAAAAGGTACATTTATTACGTCCGTATTAAATCAATGTCATACTTTAGTGTTCTGTGAAAAGTCCAGGACGTTACCAGTTGCCAATGAAGCGGGGGTCGCTCTGGTCGATGTTGACAACAGTCTTGGGGTCGACGTAGAAGCCGATGAGAACTCCTCCGAGCAGGTAGCCTGCTGCAGGCCCCAAGGCTCCCATCACATACATGACGGCTAAATAAGGAACAGAGGCCGATGTGAGACATCAGAGCAATACAATCATGTGAATGAATAACAAATGAGTACAAAAACATTGACAATGTCTGCATCCCAAATGGCACACTATTCCCTACATAGTGCACCACTTTCAACGACGGCAGTGAACTACAAGGAATATGGTGTCAGTTGGGAAGTGGCCCTAATTGTTACCGCTTGCTAAGTGAGAGATCAAACAAACTGTGTGTCAAGAAAACACAGGCAAGTTCAAGTTCAAAGGTACTGTTAGGCTCTGTTCAGGGACACCATCAGAAAATCTTCATGTCTCTAAAAGCATGACACACCTTGTGGGGACAATCTCCGGACGAGAAGCCCACAGCCGTCCAAGGTGACCGTCGCCCATAGAGGTGTGATGTCCGATTAAATTGGATTTATTTTAATACACTGTCACTGCATAGATGAAACTGACTTTAAGGAATGAGAAGTCCAACCTATTTTTGGCACTGAACGAACACATTCAGCAATGCTGTAGAAATGTCCGCCGTTTCTTCAGATGATCAAATGTGGAGACCAAATGCTTGCTCCAGTTAATGTGTTGACGCAAACAGGACTGTGTGAGTTCTCCTGTCTTTGTTTCACGGAACTTTCGACCAAGGTGAAGTGATGTAAATTTAACGCTACGGGGGAGTTTAAGAGATCACCTGTCTGGTTTTGACAAATAGGAGGTAATTTCTGTTTAAGGAGATCTTTAAACGATTCTCCGGGCACACGTACATTTGTTTGCCACAGCTGTATATTGTCAGTCCGGTAATCTGTGCCGCTGCCCTCCTGTGGACATGTACTGCTACAGCACGGGTTCAAATGTGGCTTGTTTCTCAAGTGACCTCGTCTATCTTTCCCCAATATCAAATAAAGCCCCAAAATATAATTTTTCCATATAAATTATGGATAGAGAAAAGAGCAGCACTAATAAGGTAAAGGCACGTAAGTGACACCGACTACCTCCCCAGACCTCCGTATGGTCAGATGTCCAGCCAGACGGGGGAGAATATATTACACAACACATTTCTACATTCAAGACTGACCACAAAGACACCAATGTTGCTTTTCAATCATGGAAATAACTGCCCCTGCAGTCTCTTCCTTACTGGATACGGCAATACCGCTCAGCATGACATTATCCCATGCACCAATCAGTCTTTCCCCTGACTCACTGGCAACTAAATACGCTGAGGCCCAGATCGTGTGGACACGGGTCCCTATCCAGAGCGTAATGCCTTCTTCTCTTTAAGCAGGAGAACTATTTTGGCTTGTTTTCACCCGTTATGCAATAGGGGAGAGTGCAGACATAGCAGCGGAAGACTATGTAGTGTACAGACAGCAGAGCCCACAGGGAGGGGATGGCTTTCAGACAACATGCACATAATAGCAGACAATACTGGGCAGGACTCAACACAGTATCCGGATTGGTTTGCATTCCAAATGAGGGCCGCAAATTGGTGATAAACACAGTCATCTTGCACGCTACTTCTGTAAAAGGAGCCTTGGTCAAAAGTAGTGCTCGGCGTGTTTTAGTACCATTCGGGAAGCACTAAAAAAGTGAAAAATGTAAGTGCATTAATACAAAATTGTCTAGTGACTTAAATGGGAAATATTAGTAAAGAGCTTTTCCTCATACAAAAATAATCTTAAATGTGCACTTTTCCAGATATTTTTCTGGGCAGTGTTTATTTGCTCATTAAAACACTTCATAAAATTAGAATAAACACAAAACAGCACATACTGTTCAAATCCACAATTAAAAAATAATTTAATGTGGCCTATAACTTTTGCACAGTACTTTACAAAATAATATATTATTTCCACAGTCTAGGAGGAAGTCTAGGCCTGCTGAAGATGTCTTAAGTGCTGCTTTAAAAGCCACACAACAGTCGTGAGGCAGATCTGATCTGGGACGCATTGATGAGGAAAATGAGGAAACCGCCTGGAAAAGCTAGTCTAGTTCCTCCATTGCATATGTAACAATACTTGTGTGCCTCCTGAGTTTTCAGTAAGATGCTGTCCAGAGGTCTGAGCAAAGTGAGAAAAACTAAAGAATCTGAAAACCCATGAATAGTTCTCCCGTTTCCAAGCCCACATCAAGAAAGGGGGGTTAAAATACAAAATATGCCTATGAATGACCTACTGTGAGAGGACATGCTGCAGAGGCCTCAAGCACGCAGATGGTCAGGCCAGCCCATCCAGAGACAAGACTAGGACGGGACTAGGATGGGACTAGGACTCCTTTCCCATTGATCTGCTGGGCCAGGGGACAATGAAGATCAGTCGCTAGCTGATTCACAACACCCACCGGTGTTCTGCAGCTGCTCACGCCTCAATAAAGCCTAATAGCACACCCCGTTTACACCCCGAAACGACTGTTCATTACTTTAAGACTTGAAGGCCAGTCAGGCTGGAAAAATGTCAAGAACTTTGAACATTTCTTCAAATGCAGTCGCAAAAACCATCAAGTGCTATAATGAAACTGGCTCTCATGAGGACCGTCACAGGAAAGGAAGACCCAGTTACCTCTGATGCAGAGGATAAGTTAATTTGAGTTACCAGCCTTAGAAATTTGTAATTACCTGCACCTCAGATTGCAACCCAAAAAATTCTTCATAGAGTTCAATTCACAGACATCTTCACATCAACTGTTCAGAGGAGACTACGTGAATAAGGCCTTTATGGTTGAATTGCTGCAAAAAAAACTACTGAAATACACAAATAATCACAAGAGACTTGCTTGGGCTCAGGCACATGAGAAATGGTCATTAGACCAGTCAAAATCTGTCCTTTGGTTTGATCAGCCCAAATTGCAGATTTTTGGTTCCAACTGCCATGTCTTTGTGAGACTCAGAGTGGGTGAATGGATGATCTCCACATGTGTGGTTCCCACCGGGAAGCATGGAGGAGGAGGTGTGCTGCTGCTTTCTGGTGACACTGTCTGGAATGTATTTAGAAATCAAGCCACACTCAACCGGCATGGTTACAACACAGTATTGTAATACTGTGCAATACGCCATCCCATGTGGTTTGTGCTAAGTGGATAGGACAACAGGAAAATGACCCAAAACACCTCCAGGCTGTGTAAGGGTTATTTGACCAAGAAGGAAAGAGAAGGTGCTGCATCAGATGACCTGGCTTTGAAATGGTTTAGGATCAGTTAGACCACAGAGTGAAGGAAAAGCAGCCAAGTGGTCAGCATATGTGGGAACTCCTTCAAGATTGTTGGAAAAGCATTCTAGGTGACTACTTCATGTAAATGCTTGAGAGAATGCCAAGAGTGTGCAAAGCTGTTATTGAGGCAAGGGGTGTATAATTTAAAGAATCTAAAATATAAACGTAACTTCATTTATTTATTTAACACTTTTTAGGTTACTACATTATTCCCTGTGCTATTTCATAGATTTGATGTCTTCACTATTATTCTACAATGTGGAAATTGTAAAAATTAAAGAAATACACATCAATGAGTAGGTCTGTCCAAACTTTTTACCGGTACTGGATATTCGTAGGAAGGTGTTCAATGCCTCAACACTCCCTGATTACATGTGCTAAGGTGGATGAAAGTACATGGGTTACTGTAAATGTCCTGTACTCCCGTAAGGAGGGTGTTGTGGGATGTTCCAGGAATGTGACGCGAGCGTCCGCCTGGCACACACAGGCAGCACCAGGACAGGCACAATGACATGACTGAATCTCCATGGCAACCTGCTGACACAGCACTGTCTTCTTACAACTTTCCAACCGACCTGCCATCTTTCCCGCGGACAGAGTGCATAGCACTATGCCCCATCTGATACAGATCTGGCTGTGTGACCACAGGTATGGTTTGACCTCACGGCCTGTCAGGAGGGGCTACCCTTTAACAAACCCCAAAAATCCATAATAATTAATAAAAATTAAAAAGCCTGTCTACCTATAGTGGTGGGAATTCAGAGAATCATGCATGATTAAAAATATATATCTGGGGGAAAAAAGTAATATGCAAATAGCTCTACGTAGGCTATAGTGCAGTCCATACGTATTTTGACATTGACACAAGTTTTGTTGTTTTGACGCTGTGCTCCAGCACTTTGAATATGAAATTAAACAATAACTTACTTGCAGACTTTCAGCTTTAATTTGAGGGCATTTACATCCATAAACTGTGAATCATGTAGGAATTACAGACCTTTTAATAAAGAACCCCCATTTTAGGGAATTAAAGTAATTGGACAAATTAACATAATGTTAAACAAAGTCATCATATTTATTACTTGGTTGAAAATCCTTTTCATTCGATGACTGCCTGAAGTCTGCTAGCCATGGACATAACCAGATGCTGGGCAACTTTCCTGGCAGTTCTCTGCTAGGTCTGTATTGTAGCCATCTTCAGTGCCCACAACAATGACGATGAGGTTAAAGTACAGACTGTCGGCTTTAATTTGAGGCAGCAGATGAACCATTTAGAAAAAACAGCATGTTTTGTACATAGTCCCCCCATTTAAGGCTAACAAATGTATTTGTACATTTGGCTTCACAGCCGTCTCTTTTGAAGTGCGCAACATGCTTCTTCATTTTGGTTGCTAATATGGTTTAAAACACGTGAAAACTAACATGCTTCCCACTCATACTCCCTCATTCTAAAAACTAAAACAAGGCGGAAAGCGTCAATATTGTTTAGGGACTGTAGAGGGTGATGAGCTGGTAGTAGCCATAGGTTTACCAAGTTGTACAAACTTACTTGATTACTGTCACAGCCTGAAGCTGACCAATCTCGATAAGGAGGCTCAGACTTCAGATACTGAACTTTGAGCTTGATAATTAATGTACGAGTTGAGTCAGTTGGCCCGATAAATGATTCACTGTGTGAAAAATGATTAAAAAATACATTATTCTGAATGATCTAAGGTACCTGAACAAACGTCCAATGATTTGTGATGCAGGACGCAAAATGTAGACTCCAAAGTCAATTGGATTTTCTGCAAAGTGATAGGCCACAGTGACGGAATAGAAACTGACTGGTGGATAAGCTCTGTGTTTTATTCACTTAGACAGGATAAGACCCACTAGACCTAGTAGGTAGATGTTGTTGCTGATATAGTTTCTGATCTACACATCGTACTCTCTTTCTGGAGCCGAAAACTCAGTTTGCTCAAAATCTGGTTTGACAGAGCTTGCTCAGTTTTCTACTTCTACAGTAGGTGATCAGAGAATACTCAAAATATTGAAGAACAAGAAACCAGGCAAGCCAAGTTCAGCCGGCCCGCAATAGCAAGTGTTGCCATCTCGAGATTCGAACCCGGGTCGCCCACGTGAAAGGCTGTGTCATTAACCACTACACTGCAAAGCTGTGCATTTGTTGGGTGTCAGTATAGCCTCTTGTCTCTATCCTGAACAAATCCTCTTTTGCCACTGGCTGTTTTAATAGTTAATTGGCCATTCGTGAATGACACTGATACAGTTTAACTGATTAATGTTTCTTACTAAGTTTACCTCCACCACAAATAGCGCCTATGTATTGCGTTTGCCACTGGCCATTTTAACAACGTATTAGCCAGTAATAAGCTTTACCGGTATCTACTAACTTACTGGAATAGTCATAAGAATTGAGCAATTGCTAGCGAGTCTGCCAAAGCCATTTCATTTCATGGTATAAGAACGTATTTTTTTCTTTCATGGCAAAACATACTTTTTTCTTTCTTTCGTGAATGACATTTATACAATAACTATCAATAAAGGTGACGATAACTAACTTTTTCATCAAGTGAAAAGACGAGAGAATCGTGGAATCTACCAGAAATAATTAATTAATGTCATTGCTCTCAATAGATTCAAACTTAGGTCTTCCACATGAGAGGCACTGTCTTTAACCACTACGCCGCGGCATTACATGTTTCAGCAGTCGCTAGACTCCATAGAGGTTTGTGTTAAACTGACTAATGTTTCTTATTAAGTTTACCTCCACCATAGTGTCTATGAACTGTATTGCTTTTGCCACTGGCCGTTTTAACAGCTGATTAGCCAGTAATAGGCTTACTAGTATCTACTAACTTCCTAGGAATAATCATAAGAATTGAGCAATTGCTAGCGAGACTGAAGATGAACTGTTCCATGCCAGAAACAGTCGCAATATAACCGTATACAGTTTCAGTTAAGGCTTACTATAACGTAACTACGCTGGTAAGCCAGTAAATGTATTTGTCTATCCTGACCCAAAACGCATGCACGGATGCGTACTTCGAAAATCCACCAGAAACAGTCGCAATATAAGCGTAAACTGTTTTATTTCAGGCTTACTATAATATAGATACTAACGGTTTTACCCAGCAAAGTTTTCATCTATACGGAATAATTCATAATGTGTACTTCGCTTCACATGCGAGGAGATACAAACTCGGGAACTATAATTCACAAGTCCGCTTCTCTAACCACTACGCTATTTAACAAGGGTAGTCAGTCAGTCAGTCACTAAGTAAGAGACATTCACTCTTCTTAGCCGTATCCGCTTACGCGGTCCGGCAAAAAAAAACAATAAAGAACTGTCCGGCAGACCATGAACACTCCAGAACGTAGATATAGATGTGTTAGCTACTACACTTTGCAGAGGACTTTCCCAGCTCAACTACAGAGACTGGACTGCAAGTTGCAAAAAAAGTTACTTACCCTTATAAACAGGATGGGTTACAATACAAATAAAACAAAAAGGAGCCTGTAGAGTTCTGCAAAAAGGTATTGTGGACAGATGAGACAAATAATAATATGTATATGAGAAAATAAAGGAACTGGAATATCAAAGTCAAATGTCATATCAACTTAACTGCGAAATAAGGTGAAGGCAGTGTTGTGGCTTGTACATGTATGGCTCCCACTGGAACTGGCTCACTTGTCTTCATTGATTATGTAACTGCTGACGGCTACAGTAGGGTGAATTCTGAAGTGTACAGAAACATTATCTGCTCAGATACAACCAAATGCCTAAAAAATGTGAACGCAAACCAGGAGTTTTTCAGGGCCAAAGACTAGAATGATCTTGACTGGCCAAGTCAATCGCCTGACCTGATCCAATTCACTGAAGGCAAAAATGCTACAAAACAAAAAGAAACTGGAGACGGCTGTAGTACAGGCCTGGAAGAGCATCAACCAAGTACTAAATATAATGACTTAACTTAAGATTATGTTCATTGTCCAATTACTTTCGGTTCCCTAAAATGGGGGAGACTATTCATGAAACTGACTGTAATACGATTCACCATTTGTTAATGTAAGAACATTAAAATTAAAGCTGACAGTCTGCACTTTCACCTCGAACTCATTGTTTCTTTGCAAATCCCATGTACTGGAGTACAGAGCAAAAACAAAAGTTGTGTCACCATCCAAATGCTTATGGACTGCACAGTATAAGGGAAATAAAAGCGCCCTCTTACAGGCCGAATAATGTATTTCTTTGCCATGCTTCTATTAACGGTGCTGAGAATCAATCTCCTATTTAGTGTAACCAAACATTAATCTTTCAGCCTCCTGGTCCCGCACCCTCAGTGAATGTGGTCTGTTTCAACATGTGCATCTTTAGATAATAAATACAAATATATAGCCTACATGAAGATCGTGTTTCCGAATGTCAGGCCCAAAGTATGTCATATTTTGTTGGTCAATCATGTGCATTAATAAATATTAGAAACATTACAGCAGTTGTAGCAAAACATGTCCAAGTCTGGAAGCTCATACTGTATATAATCATAAACTAATTTACAGTGGCCACTAATTCGAAATATACATATTCTTTAAACAAACAACCAAGGCCTTTTTTTATTTGCAAAGCCAATAAATCATTCTTCTTGGAACTATGTGAACATGCAATAAATCTGTCCCTCTATCACACTGACTGTGGTAGCTCCTTTATAAGACCGACAGGCAGGCAAGCAGGTCCGGATGGGCCATGTCACCTCACAACCTGGCCTTCGTTGTTCCCTGCCTATATAACACAGGCATTAAGTCACTATTGGTCACGGTATAATGAAAGCTTCTCTTTCACATTGTGGACAGACCTCCCATAAGAATTATATTAGAGACCGTTCAAGTACATGGACTGACTGAATGACTGAAGTCTAAGAGGTTAAATATATAAAGGGAAAAGAAGGCAATAAGGCCTTCTGTAAAGAACAAGGCAGATGGAAAAAGGGGTTGGCAAAGGACAGCACAATACATCATTCTTAAGTAGTATCCTAAACTATTAGATTTCCACACACACACGCAAACATCCTTACCTAAGTAAAGAGAGGCATTCTCCTTCTTGACATTGTCATCCAGGTAAGTGGGTCCCAGGGTGTAGATGGGCGTCGACCCCATGCCCACCAGGATCTGAGCAATGATGAACAGGGCCACATATAGGTTGTGGTCGTTACCCTCCTGGTCCCTGGGACAGGATGACACATCCAAGAAGTCTCTGCCGCTGCCGTTGTTGATCATACACAGGCCTTCGTTGCCCCTGGAAGAGTTCACCTCTAAGATTTGGTACGGAGGGGAGATGAAGTGGGGCAACGAGAAGAGGGCCGCTCCAACGGCTATGAACACGGCCCCAACGGCTAACCAGCGGGGCCTCTGCCCTCGGCCTCCGAAGTAACTGATGAAGACCACCACCAGGAGGCTGCCTATGTCAAAGCAGCTGACCAGCAGGCCGGACTCAGAGCTCCGGAGGCTGTACCTCTTCTCGATGGTGGTGATAACACTGCTGAGGTAGCCAGACACCATCAGCGACTGGATGAATGTCAGATAGCACATGCAGAATAAAAAACAGCGGGAGTCTTCGAGAATCGCACCAATGTACTTCCTGGTGGGTAGACGCATCACAGACAGCCTCGAGGCAAGGAAACCTTGCCTCGTCTGATTTTTACTCCTGGGTTTGCTAACCTGCGTCTCTGTATTAAACAAACTACTCATCCCCACCATACTAGACCTGGACGGGGAATAGTTAACATTAGTCCTGGTTGGGGATTCGGGTCGAGGTTGGTTGAGGTTGACCCTCTGCGAGAGTTTGATGAATTCCGTGCTCTGGTCCTGCGTTATCGACACCTGCTGCGGCAAAGACTTGGCGGTACTTTGCTGGACAGAGTCATTCAGAGAGGGTAAACTTTGTGATTTGACATTTGTGTATGCAGGGTCCCCATTCTCATACTGACTCAATAACTCTTTATTTTCTTTAATAGGTTCTTCTGACAGTTCCATCTTTGTTGCCCTGTGGTCACCGGAAGCCATTGTGTGTTGTCGTTAAGATGGCTAAATGAACAAGTATATTTAAAAGTCCAGTCACCGTAGTAGTTGACACAGCTTAATGCAATTTCAAAAAAAAATTTCAGTAGAAAAACGTCAGACTGACAGCTAGGCCCAATGAAAGAAAATATGGGCTTATGGCTTCTGCACTGGCTTATCTGTGTTGTTGTAAGCAGCACTGCCTCTCTATCTCATCAACACTTCTGTTCTATTAGCATCCGATTCTGAGCTCGAGGCCGCTGTCGTCCGCTCTCTCACACCTTCAGCTAGCTAGCTAGCTAGCTAGCTAACGCTAGCTAGATTCGCTGCAGATTCTTACCATCTCTACTTGGCAGGCTTTGGAGGATGGTGGTGTTTTGAATCAAGCAGGAAGAAAATGGACTGGGGGAGATGGCACGGCGGAGTTGACATGGTCCGTCTGAAATCCCATTCAATGAACAAGAATAAATGTCACACTATGGCTTTTGTGTTTTTACCTCCCCCACTCTGACCTAGCTGTCAGTGTCATCACTGTCACATCTGTAACATTATTATTAACGTAAGCTAGCTAGATATCAATGAAAACTACTGTAACAAATAATTGATATTAAACAAAAACTGACAATTACATTTTGCAAAAACAAAATGCATGAAAAAGTGACTGGCTAGCAACAAAGTTTACTATATTATTTATCACCCTAGACCTTTATACAACCTCTATGGAGAGGCATTGATTTGGGAAAAATAAGCATCCCGTAGGTTAGCTAATTACGCTGCTAGTAGCCCTGATTATAACGGCTATGCTGGCAGGCTGGTACTGTAGGTCGCGAAACGTTAGCTGTAGCAAATTACGCATACAAACCTGACATTAATCGATAATTCTAGTAGTAGGGCCTTGATTCTTCATTTAAATGTCCCGTTTAAATCCCATTTCATGGTTGTTATTATATAGCAGCAGACAAAGACTTCGTCATCCCGTTATCTACTGTCTGCAGCTGTATATTCTGACCCTCTCACTCACACTGGAAAGAACCGCAGTTGTTTACCACCACCCGGGTGGTAGGCTTCTGCAACGTCCGAGTCCGCTCACTGGTTCGATTTTACTGGGGCGGAAGTGTCGTGTGGCATTGAGAAGAGATGCTCCACAGCATCCACAGAGGGCTTGGGGTGAATTTGCCCATAAAAATGGGAGTTCAGATCAGTCAGGGTAAGTTGTATTACGAATAGTGTCACTTTAAAATTGCGATTTTTTTGGAGATGCAAATATGTCTCTTGAATTGGAACATGCGTGTGATAGCAGTAACGGCAGCTTTCTCTGCATTATCGCTTTCTTTCATTCCTCCATACGTGTACGAACCGATTACAAACTAGCCACAATAGCAGATTACTAGCTTCTCCTACTTTCGCCATCAAAATAAAAGTCTACGATTTAAAATAATGAACATTGATTAAAAAACATTTGAAACTGTACACATTTTGACTGGATAACGGGAAGCAATGTAGGAGCGCTGTTAAATAGACCTATTTTTCAGGGTACAAAATGGCAATTCTACTGTGGATGTATTAAACATCACAATTGCATAGACTGAAATAGTATGAATAATCCAAACTGGAAAAGCGGCTCTTTCGGTTCTTATACCAAGCATTTCTTCCATAGGATTTTTTTTTAGAAATACTTCAAATAAGGTCTGTGTTTTGTGTAGGCTTACACCACGTTGCCATTGTCATAATTGTATAAATATCTACAGGACAAGTTCATTTTTATCAACATTGGCCAAATATAAGCAAATATATTTTTGTAGACCGAATTGAAGCAAATATTTTGAAACATCACCTTGTCCGGACGAGATTTACACAGATGTCATAATGCCTAGCTAGAGTAAGCCTGAAAAACACATGCCTTTTTGAAGCGATTCTAAAATTCCATATGGAATAAATGAATGGTGAAATGCGAAAAGAACCATTATCACATTTTGCCGATAGACCTTATGGGGATTATGACGTGTCGACTATTTCATTCTACTGGCAGCGTTCTAATACACTTAGTGAACACAGTACATATTGGACTGTACAGCCTCAGCTCAAGATTTTGTATGCATTAAAGGGGGTATCAGCTTACTCAGTAACACTCAGAGTACAATCCTGCCTCCAACCCCATTCTGAAATCATGAATCTTGTTGCATTAGAGGCTGTATTTGTAGTCAGAATAGTGCATGAATGCAGAGAATGCAGAGAAAAGAAAGCATCTTACAATATGATGAATCACATAGTAACACTACATTACGAACACAATTCTAATACTTCAGTTTGCATCAGAAATAGTACAAGTTGCACCATTGTACCGCAGTGTCTGGAACAAAGTGTATTTGATCAGTAGAGACAAAATTGACATCACAAAATCATCACCCTTTATGGGTTGTAACTAGAAGCTAGTTGATAGACGAGTTTCAGGAAAAGGCCTCTGTGTAACACAGTCCCACGAATATCTGCCATCAGCTGTGAAGCTCTGGCTGCAGGAGTAGACATGAAGCTAAATGCCAGGGCAGCATGACCTACAGCTCTGGAAAAAATTAAGAGACCACTGCACCTTTTTCTTTCCTTTCCAAAAAAGTTGAAAAGTAAGGTTTTGAGTGAGGAACAGAAGGGTTCAAATTAAGAGACCACTGCAAATTGAACGCTTCTGTTCCTTACTCAAAACCTTACTTTTCGACTTTTTTGGAAAGGAATGAAAAAGGTGCAGTGGTCTCTTAATGTTTTCCAGAGCTGTATAGTGGCGGTTTTAGAGATTTGGGGCCCCTAGGCAGAGACTGGTTGCGGCCCCAACATCGTATTTTTTACATTATTGTCTTTATCAAAGCCATACCGGCAACATTTTGAACATACCTTCTTTCTTTCTTGTTGAATGGAACTGCCACTTCCAAAGACACTTGCATTGCTGCCCCTTTCAGTAGAGTAAATCAGTTAGTTTAAGAATAATTATCTGAAGGGTACATACTGCCTTATAAGCTACAACTACAGTGAAGCACAAAGCAATTAGCCATTTTCTTCAAATGTACAGTTTCTTTATCATAATCAAGTGCATTCATATACCTTCCTTTTCTCACTATCCTGCACTTTCCCTTCTCTGTCAGCTGGGAGGGCCATATACCTGGAACAGACATTATATTCTGTGTCACTACACTGTCAGAGCATTCTTGGGGAGCCAACATCGCTAATTTGTGATCAGTAGCAGTGTTGCTATCACCATCAGAATCAACATTTGCAACATTATTATCAACATGTGATGTTAGAAGAATGAGATGATGGAATTGAATCAATGTCACCTCAGTCTGGTTGCCATTCGTGATGGTCCTGGTCAGGGATAGCACTTTCTTACGTGACTGTCAAACAGTCATATTCAGTAATAGCCATAGCCGCTATTCACGTCTATGTCACAAGCAGTAGCCGCTGCTGCTAAGCTACAACTGTTATGGACACTCACGCCATTTTTCTCCTTCCTTCTTTTTTCTGCCCCGCTCACATACAAGCATTTCATATTTTAAAAACTTTTCTGTCCATCTCGAGTTGTGTAGCAGGCTCATAGTGATGTGCGATTCTTTTCTTAAAATGACATCCTGTCCAAATTACCCACGGGATCCGACAGTTAAAGTTCACTTTTCATATGCTTTTGTTATAGTTCGTCCGGTCAAATACATGATTTAGCCTATGTTGCATTTTTAGGACGTTCTCTAATTTAAAACATAGAGACAAGTGGTCTGTTAAGGACGCACTATGCATCTTTCTCCAAAATGCGCCATCTTGTCGTCCGCAAAATTGTGTGCTTTAATTTATTTGTTAAATACAATAGGCTGCTTAAGCATATCTGTTAAATGGCCTGTGTACAAATGTAGGTCTGTAACCGTGCATGTGGGATTTATTATAGTAGTTTAGAATAATTAGGGGCCTACATGAACTGCACCCTAGAGTCGCGGAGCTTCTGAAATTAGTCGTCACCTCTCACACAAAGTCAGCTGCGTTGGATATCATGTGATTGCGAAAAATTGAAATTTCTTTACAACAGTCGTAACCACCAAGCCTCGTAACTTCAAAGCATCTAATCGCAAATCTCCAATGAAATATTTATGAAATTATCTACCTGAACCGCAGAATGTAGGCATTTATTTGCAAGTCTCCCCCTATCTCAGCCCCAAGGTCTTACGCTGCTATACTATTGTGCTGGGGAAGTAGGGTCAGTTCTCCTTGTCCACTATAAATCCCTGTAGATCTAAGGAATGCATTTTCAAAATGTTCCCTGTCTCCTGCCGTTTTAACCTAGGACGACATGAGGTCTTGGCCCACACCTGAGGAGTACCAGGCTTGAAAGACCCGTTGCTGTCCCTGTCCAAAGTCCTCCTGGTTGTGTTGCAGATCAAGACGATACCTGACGATTTCAGTTGCCAATGTGCTGACACCTACCCCCTCCCTCGTGTTGTCCCTGTCCCTGTCCATCTGGTCATGCTTCCGACCTGGACTAAGTTTAAATAGACTCGGGACTCAGCCCACATGCATTTATTAATTATTACAATTTGTACTCTTAATATGTTCACCCGGCACAGCCAGAAGAGGATTGGCCACCCCTCTGAGCCTGGGTCCTCTCTAGGTTTCTTCCTAAATTTCAGCCTCTTAGGGAGTTTTTCCTAGCCACTGTAATTCAACACTACTTTTGTTTGCTCCTTGGGGTTTAAGGCCGGGTGTTTTGTAAAAGCACTGTGTGACAACTGCTGATGTAAAAAGGGCTTTATAAATAAATGTGATTGATTGATAGTAGAACCTCAAACCACACATGCTGTGAAGAGCGATGAACGCTCAAATAACCTGTCTTTATCCAACTGCAAAACATAGCCATTTTGAATGATATGATGTTGTGATATGATGATATAATTTAAAATATTGTCTGTATTTTTTCACACCGATCCGAGAAACATGGCAACTGAGCTTGATCAGACAGTCAACTACATAATGTTGTATCCAACCAAGTCGGATATCGGATCGGATCTCGCATTATCGGGTTTTCGTATGTATCCGTGAATACCTCCACCTCCTCTTCAGTTTTAACATGTATAACTATGATGAGTTCCATACCCGTACAGAAAGTCTGGAATTACTAAAAGATAAGAGAATGAAGGGTTATTTGGAATTAATGGCAGTTTAATTTTAATAAGATTTTGTGTAAATAAAATGTGACAAAGAACTGAGTGGGAACACTTAACAACCTTTGTATTTTCATGTACTTTTAAATACAATGACATTAAGTTTAGTTTCAAAATAGATAAAAGAAAATCATACAATGGATAGACTGACTCTAACCCCTACAAACATTGATGCCGACAGGGGGGACAACCGTGAACGTCGAGATAGAGATAAAAAGATAAATCATGTCAGAACTTTTTCCACTTTTAATTTGACCTATAATGTGAACAATTCAAGTGAAAAACAAACTGAAATCTTTGAGGGGGAAAAATGAAAAATAAAAACCTTTCAATAACCTGGTTATAGGTCACATTAAAGGTGGAAAAAGTTCTGACATGATTTATCTTTGTCTCATTCTTTTACATCACAAGAACCTGGCATTTTAACAGGGGTGTGTAGACTTTATATCCACTCTACATAGACACACAAAAAGTAATACTAACAACATAAGAACAACACTGTATTGAGATCCTTTAACATCAGCTTACCTGATAAAGATGTGAGGTCTCTTTTCCATGGTTGGTTCTTTATTAAATCTAATTTGCTGTATAGACAAAATGAGTAGAAGTATGAGCCCATTGCCCCAATTTTCCTGCTTATGAGGATGTGAGGCCAATCTGATTTTTAGGGGTAACAAACCAGTAATTTATTTAGGGAAGGTCTGTGATTGTCAGTCCAAAAATGTATCTCTGTGCAGAGTTCAGAACAACTTTAGGAAGTCATGGGCTGTATTCTAAAGGTGGCTATGTACCACCATATACATCATATATATTACTGAAACCATCAGGCTTCAGGGGTTTTATTGTATTGCAAGATTTGACTTTTCTAAATATTTTGTTTTTTAATGATTTCCTCTAAACCAACAAATGGAATTGTTGTTGTTTCATATGTAATGTCTGACAAAAGAGACTGGTTCTATAATTGCACAAGGGGTTCACATAATTTCAAGCAGCAATATATAACCACAACAAACTATTTGTGTGCTTCATTTAACAACATAAAAATCAATGTAATATGTGGGCTGAACACAGATTACCAAAAAGTGAAGTGGTATTCTGGATGGGTAGCTTTTGTTTATAGCATATCAGCCCATAACCTATTTTTCGGTCTTCCAATCTACTTAATTATTGTAAAAAACAGTTATGGGTTTATGATTTGTGTATTTTCTAGGAACTTGTTGGTTGTATTAAAAAAATAATAAAAAATAAATAAAATAAATCGATCATGTAAGAAGATTTCAGTTTTTCCTGCATCGGCTCAAAGGGGCTTTTGTTTTTCCACTTTCCTCTGGAAAATAATTTCCCTCAATAAATACTGATTAAAACAATATTTCTCTAGCACTTTGGTATTACTGTGTACCTTAAATACAGTCAGGTTAAACATTTTAGTGTAATATGAATATCCAAGTCAAACTGCACATACAACATTCAGTATCTATCAGAAACAAAAATGTGTTGTAAGAGCCAATTTAATCGAATGATTGTTTCTAGGTTTGTGTACAATATATGAGTATAGTTGGTTGTTTTTCTCTTTGCTGTAAACTTTAGAAATCATTATGTCCTTCCCTGTAAGCTGGCATTAGAGTGCACACGCGCAGTGTTTAATGAAATATGTTCAGTTGTTTGTTTAGTGAGAAGGATACTGTGTAGTGGTAAAGAAACTGTTTTTTGACCGTATCAGCCTGTATGGATAATTGAATATTGTTTGTTCTTTTCTACAGGTGTATTGGATGCTATATGAGCAGGACACATGTTTTGAAGTTTGTTAAATTTACCGCAATCACAACTCCTGTGTTGGTTTCATGAATCACTTTCTGAAGAGCACAAGATAAGGTAACAAGTCTATGGGATTGTATTACAACACTAGTCATCACATGTCAAAACGGCATCAAAAACTACCAGTGAATGAAGTGGATTTAGCCATTACATGTGTGATTCTTTAAACATCAAAACAACAAAATATAAAAATTACTAGAAAAATTTAAACAAAAGAAAGAATACATAAATACCAGATTTATGTCTCATAATCTTAAATCCTTTGGATTTTTACACATGTAGATAAACTGTAGCAAAAATCCAAACTATAAAAGCATCATTTGGGTAAACTTGCAAATTTGAAAAAAAAAACAAAAAAAAAGTCTATTAGCGCTTTATCAAATGCAAAATTTTTTATTTATATAGCATTTTTGTCTCGGCTGTTATAAACAATCACCTGTTGAAAAAAAGGATTTGTCTTCTGTTTTTAACTATAATTAAATAACCTCTATTAGGAAAATATATGAGTAGTAAATGTAGGGTATAGTGTCATTTTGGTGAGTTATGACCCTGGTGGGCGGGGCTTCCAGATTGATTTGACAGCTGGGTGGGACTTCCGGTGTGACGTATGGACTTCCTGTATGACATGTGTTAGGGCGGAACTTCTGGAATGACGTATGCATGTCCGGTAACTTTGTAATTTATGATTGCAATGTTGTGTCCATGTTTGATGTTTTACAACGACTGATAAGCACCCCGGACGAGTGTTATAACAGGTGCGATATGTTTGATGTTTAACAAAGGGGTCATAGGGTTTCGGAATGTTAAATTCCCAGGCAATAAGTGTTATATCAGGGCAAAATGTTTGGTGTTTAACAAAAGGCCGCCAGGGTTCAGCAATGCTATAACCCCCCCGGAATTTTATGTTCTGACAAGTGCTACAACAGATGTCCTACAACCAGTGGGTGTTAAACTTACACGTTTTACAATGTGCGTGTAGCATGGTGTTTTTCCACAAGCGCAGAACTACATGTGGGAAACATGCTTTTTTGTGTAAGATATAAAGAAGGGGTCGGGACTTACGATTTTGGAGAGTTTCAGCCCATTTTTCATTTTAACAGGAGATAGGCCTTCAGATCAGATCTGCCCATAGTAATGGTCCCTAAATAACCACTAGTACAAACTGTAGTATATGCAGGTTGAAAAACATCTCGTGTTTCACACAAGGTTTGTAGTCCAACAAAGCAGTACAGTAAACAAACATCGCATGAGCAATGCTATTATTTTGAAGGAACAAACAACGCCTGGGCCGACCACACATTATGACTAGGCTGATTGCATCCTGGTTTAAAATATTGTTAAAAATAAAAACGATGATTTTGGTACATGTATGTATGAGCAATGGTGATTTTTGTAATAAAAATGGGTGTTTTAAGTCAGCATTAACTTTTAAGTTGCATTATGTGGCAAAACGTTACAAAGTTACCCGGAAGGAAGAGTATAAATGTTATTTCAGGTAAACAAAACTTTTGTAAAGGCGTCTTATGAAATTGTACAACTGGGAACAACGCGATTGTTTTCTTCACATTGGTAGAAATGTTTAACAGGCAACGATGGCTAAAAACTGTAGTATTTGCGAGTTTGAGAATACCTGTCTGTTAGTGTGGGCGGATGCTGGGACTTCCGTGTAAGATGTGCTGCATTCTCGTAATGACTTGAAGCAACTTGTGAAATCCGATTTTTGATTGCTGTATTATGGACTTGTGTTTGTTAAATGTTGAAGAGATTAATGGCGATATGGTGACAATAGCCAGCGTTTATTATGTAAGCGGATGAGTTTGTCATTAATAGATAAAATTAAATGACGTGATGTCACGGCTGAGCCGCGATAACTAACGAGAACGGCATTTCTACCGGACAGGAAGTATCAAAATGTTTGGTTGTCAAACGTCAACAACTATCTGAACTAACTAGTTAAGCTTTATCCACAATTTTAATAACTGTAGCCGGTATAGTTCTAACGTGAAGAACGATGACGTGTAACCAATGACAAAGTTAAGAGGCGTGACCTGCTGGAGACGTCCCGGCTGTGATGTAAAGACAATGTTAAATCCGCGGCTTCCACAGATGACAGCTGTTGTTTCCAGCGCAGAGTATGCCGTTTACATTGCAAGTACAAGTTATTTTATTTGAAGTAATTGATTTGAATTGTGTTGCAATTACAAACGCTAACAAACGACACATTTGAACTTTTTAAGAATGTGTAAATCAATTCTACGATTGAGCAATCCATTCGCTTTTATCTGTCTGTATACGCTTGCTACCCCCGGATTGTTTTTATTTCAGACCAAGTAACCATCAACGGTGTTGATTGGAATGCACGGTTGCGATCTTACACATCCTGAACAGATACTTTTTGTGTAAATATAATTATTTACAGACATGTGTGCTACAAATGTGCCTGGGAATTTAACATTCCGAAACCCTAAGACCCCTTTGTTAAACATCAAACATATCGCACCTGTTATAACACTCGTCCGGGGTGCTTATCAGTCGTTGTAAAACATCAAACATGGACACAACATTGCAATCATAAATTACAAAGTCACCGGACATGCATACATCATTCCAGAAGTTCCGCCCTAACACACGTCATACAGGAAGTCCATACGTCACACCGGAAGTCCCACCCAGCAAACCGGATGTCCTGCCCACCTGTCAAATCAATCTGGAAGCCCCGCCCACCAGGGTCATAAATCACCAAAGTGACACAATATACCCTACATTTACTACTTATATGTTCTGCCAAAAGTACAGTAAGATCTACTGTACAGTCAAAAAAGTTTTGTTGAATATATAGTATTCAGAGATGTAAAAGTATTTGGTTGTGTTCACCACTTTTGGTGAACACAACCAAATAAGACTTAAATTACCAATTAAGACTTTAATTACCAGGTAAAAGAAGTTTGTAACTAACCAGTGTCCTAAATTGATAATTTTCACTTTAATTTTTATTGTATTACCCACTGGTTAATTATGAACTCCCTTTACCTGGTAATTTAGGTCTTAATTACAAACAAGGACTTTTACTTTGTACTTTTTACACCTGTGATAGTATTTAAAGTCCTATAATAAGAGCTAAGCCCCTAATATTTGTGTGAACACTTCATAGTTGGAGTCTGTATGTGTAGCTGATTATATAGTATACTGTCAAAGCATTTATGCAGTTTGATGTGTCCATAATGGAATTTCTTTTTTTTTTTCACTATAATGCATTCCAATAGTGCTTTGCATTTTGTTGTCGACATGTATACTGTTTCAAATGTTTTTTTCATCTAATTTCATTACTTTGAATGTTACATCTTAATTTTGATGGCAAAACTAGGAAAAGCTAGGAATCCATTGTTGCTAATTCTTATTGTGGCTGGCACCACAGTCCAATTTGTGGTCATTATTTCTGTGGCATTTTATTTAAATAGTATTTTTATTATTTATATCTTCAAACATTTTATCACTATGTAATATCAATAAGACTCAACCTGGTGATTTCATTTTAAAATGAATAATAAAATTGATAACATCGTTGGGCACTGTCCAGCTGGGCTAACAATAAGGACATTAAAGTATGTTCTCTGTCCTCCTTGTTGTCACTCTTATGGCTTACTTACCTGTTCTGTCCCCCTCTTGGACTCATCATCTCCCTCTAGCCCTCTCCTTATTATTCTCTCCTGATTATCCTCCTGGTCTCCTTCCTCTCCTCCTGTCCCTTCCAGCCTATGTTCCTTGTCTACTTCCTGTCCTTTTGTGCCTATTGTCTGTCCTTGTCTACTTACTCACCTTCATTTTCCCCTGTCTTTTCCTGACCATCTTCCTTGTCCATTTCCTATCTTCATATCTTTCCCTGCCTATCTTCCTTGCTAGCTTCTTCTCCTCCTGTGCTTTCTTACATATCTTTGTATCTATCTTCATTCTCCACTTCCTTTCTTGTCCTTTTGTGTCCATCTTCCATTTCCACTTCCTCCTCTCCTGTCCTTTCCAGGCTATCTGCCTTGTTCACTTATCCTTTTTCCTTCTCTTCTCATGTCCTTTCCTTCCTATCTTCTTTCCTTGTCCACTTACCATGTGTCCTCTTCTCTTCTCCTGTCTTTGTCTCCTTACTGTAATGAAATGAAAACTGAAACATAAAGGTAGATGTTCTTTCAGATAGAATAATTTTGAAATACCAAAAAACATATACGTCTTTTTAAAAAGGATTAATCTTTCCCATTTGGATTAGGTGTAAGATGAATGGTTTAGTAATGGGCACAATTAGCTCCGTAGTTTCTGGGGCTGTAGGGGTAGCTGGTGAAAATAAAGCAAGCTTGAGCTACACACCTGCAAGTTGTCTCCACCTTGCTTCTGACAAAAAACCTGATTACACAAATAGGAGCCTTAAAGAATGTTTTAATGTATATGGATAAGAATGTATATGGATAATAATGTTTTAATGTATATGGATAATAACGTTTTAATGTACTGTATATGGATAAGAATGATTTAATGTATATGGATGGGCGTAGATGGTGGTGATTAACATGATGGTGGTGATTAACATGGATGGGCGTAGATGGTGGTGATTAACATGAGTATAACTATAGGTAGCGCTCCTATATCTCTCTCCATAGTCACGATGGCAATCCCGTTTAGAAGGAGTAAGAAGAGGAGTAGATGTAGAAGAAGACCCATGAGGAGGGAGAAAAAGAGAAGAGGGACAGGTGATTCTGAAGAGGAACACATCTAAATTGTATTTCTGTCCTTGTGGACAGAATATTTATAAAACACTAATATTTCCCACAAAACTTAACCCTATATCTAGCTATAATCCTAAACCTTATCCTAACTCTTACCCTAACATTAATTTTACGTCAAGTGGTTAATTTGAGCCGGATCCTGCCGGAACAAGATCCAGCACCTCTCAGATTTTCCTCATGGTTGTCCAGGCACCTACTTTTCACAGATCCGGACTGCTGCGCATGACTTGTCTTTTTCCATCTCTGTGTTCACTTTGCGTTGTAAACATTCTACTAAAAGCTTTTAGAGTTCAGAAAGTTGTCTTATCCTGCAGCCTCTTGTAGCCTCAGCACCACCTGACAAGTTTGTGAAAGTTTTAGCTTTTTGTTTTCTGCTGTTTGTGCTGCCAATGTGCTGTAGCCTATTGGCGTCGATTTGCCAACCGGATCCATGTCTGTCGTGTGCCCAAATGTTTTCCGGGACCTCCTGATTTACAAATTAAGTTTCGTGATGGTCTTCGGGACTGTCCACGACCGCACCACCTCCACCTTCAGCTCCTCCATCTGGCCGCCTATCGGAGCAGTTTGGTACCCCAGGAAGGAGACAGTGGACTGGTGGAAGGAGCACTTCTCACCCTTGACGTATAGCTGGTGGTCGAGCAGATGTTGTTGAACAGCATGGATGTGGGCCACATGCTCCGGGTAAGTCGGGGAGTACACCAGGATGTCGTCGATGTACACCACCACAAACATCCCCAACATATTCCGGAACACCTCGTTGAGAAAGGACTGGAACACTGCTGGTGCGTTGGCCAGCCTGTACGGCATGAAGCCTGTACGGCAGGGGTGGGCAATATTTTTCACTGGGGGGCCACACTGAAAATGCCAGAGTGCACCGTGGGCCAGATTACTTTTTTAACCAACATGCCTAAAAAACACACAACATAGCTAACTCTCTTAACTTGCATATTATATTTATGCATATTTATTTTCCATGCAACACCGTTTTCATAATCAAACTTAATTTACTTTAACAATGTTTTTTTTAATTATTTTCTGTTAACAACTGTTATTATGGCAGGCGAAGGCCTAAAAAAATCCCTTTTTAGGGTTATTACTCAACAGAAATGTTGCAACACATATTTGCCTTAAAACTTAACTTTTAACTCAACAGAGTAAGTTTATTACATAAGATATAGTGTATAACAGTTATATAGGTATAATAGTTATTAGGGCAGCCATAAGTCAATGAAATCACTTCTGAAGATTTTCACTCAAAGCAAATGTTAGTATAATTGCCGTCGTCTAACTTCATACAGTATATTTTTTGTACTACGTGCTTTTAACAACAGCTATTCCAGCAGCCCAGACCCAAAAAAATCAACTTTTAGGGCTACTCACTCAATATGAACAGGAGAGCCTCGTATGGACGTTGACAAATGAGGTGAAGTCAGGAGTCATTTCTGTTGAAGCAGTGTGCGGTACTGTTGAAGCAGTGTGTGGTTCTGCTGAAGCAGTGTGCGGTTCTGCTGAAGCAGTGTGCGGTTCTGCTGCAAGAACCGCACACAACAGTGAGGCTGCATCTGCGCTTGGACTTGTTGAATTGTAGCATCGGGTGACAGTTTTTGTGTTTCTCCGCATGCTCGCTCTGGAAATGCCTCTGCTAATTGTACTCTTTAAAAACTGCGACGTTAGCTTAACATATTAAGCAAGTTGCTTTACATGTGGCATCTACAAATGAATATTTTACCGTCAATTCTTTTTTAAATACCCTGCTTTCGTTATCAACTTTTCTTAGGCTCATTTCCAGAGATCGCTAGTCATCAATTGCATATAGTACGTACAAATGATAACTTTCGCGCCTGGATTGTGGTGCTGGTCCCTACGTATCATAGCAACGCAAATATCAACTTAAAGAATGATACTGCTGTACTTATTACTGGGAGTGCCAGGGGACTTTTAATTTGAAAATAAATAAATATGCAGAAGTAAACTAACGTAATCTGCAGACCTCGTCAGGTATTTTTTATTTTGTATTATTTTAAAAGTTTTGGATGTATCGCGGGCCGGATAGAATTACTCAACGGGCCAGATGCGGCCCGTGGGCCTTATCTTGCCCAGGTCTGCTGTACGGTATTCATAGTGGCCTGACGCTGTGCTGAAGGCCGTCTTCCACTCGTCTCCCTCCCGGATCTGCACCAGGTTGTAGGCACTCTGGAGGTCGAGTTTGGTGAAGAGGCACACCCCCTTAGGCTGCTCAATGGCCAATGGGACGAGGGGCATCGAGTACCTATATTTGATAGTGATGTTGTTGAGCCCCCGGTAAACAATACAGTGCCGAAGCCCCCTCTTAACAAAGAAGCAGCTCGCTGAAGCAGAGGATTTGGAATGGTGGATGTGTCCCTGCTCCAGCGTCTCTGATCTAGGTCTCCCTGGCTTTGTTTTCAACCACCGAGAGGGGGTAGATCCGGCTTTGGGGGTGATATATGAGTGATATTGTCTCTGTCTCTACAGACTGGGTAACTTTACAATCTCTGAGAAGAATTGCGAATTACTGGCCTCTGCTCTCCAATCAGCAGACTCACCACTGAGAGAACTGGACCTGAGGAATTGTAAGCTGTCTGATAAACCCTGCTGAACTCTGCTGAACTCTTTGACTTCCCATCACCAACTATGCCCACCCTCTGCACTACTGGACTAGTCTGATAAGATTTTTCAGTTCATGTGTCATTGCTGCTATTCCTGTATTTCATTTGCACATGCTGACTTGCACCTTAAACTTGCACCTTAAACTTGCACCTTAAACTTGCACCTTAAACTTGCCCTCACTCACTGCACATTGCACATTTAGAACTGCCACTGTACTTGCATTTTCAATTGTTACACACACGTCTACCTCAGGAACCTCTTTGTTGCTATCCCTGCATTTCAGTTGCACATGCTACCTTACTCCTTCAATTTGCCTCAATTGCAAATTCAGATTGCCATTGAGAATTACCACAACTATTTTTCACTTGTACATACATTATACTTAATACCTGTAGATTGCATTTGCATTAATTGCACACTTATTCATTCCACTTGTATATACATATTCTTGAACTTGTAAATTTTTCTGCATTCCTCTATTTGCACAGACGCAAACTGCATTTCATTGTTCTGTACTTGTACAATGACAATAAAGTTGAATCTAATCTAAACGGACGGAACTTTTTACTTCTCTGAAACATCCACACACTGAGGTCAGTATTTACAAAGGGTTCCTCACATGACTAGAACACACGTATAGACAACTCTGTAAGGACAAACTGCCACATGAGTATGTTCAGATGTATTAACAAAATATTTTTATTATTTGAGTCAAAGCCTGGTTCAAAAAAGCACACCCATCCCAAGGTAGACTGTCCATATAGGCTCTCTTTTTCTTGGCAGATGAGTTACTGTAAATCAAATACAGCAACTCTTATAATAAAATGTCTTATTCAGTTTTAAATATTTTCTAATGTTTTTTTCAAAGTAGTTTGTTATTCATCGTGTTATGATATATTTCCCATTTAGGCTGAATGGTTGTTATATGACAGGGAGATGTTGTGAAGCATTTGAGTCAGCTGTCAACTCAAACTCTACTCACCTGAAAGAGCTGGACCGCAGTCACAATGACCTGCAGGATTCTGAAGGGAAGCTGCTCTCTGTGGGACTGGGGGATCAAAACTGTGGAACAACTGAGGTTAGTGCTTAAACATCCCTGAAGAACAATGTTGTGTCAATCATCTTTACAGTACCCAGTTAGCTAGACTATGTATTACATTTTAGCATTTATTACATTTGAATGAAACATGCGTTTGTCTTTCCTTAGCCTGTTGAATAGATTTGAACAGGATCCTCAATTTTGTATGTTTTTTTACATTAGCAGAGTACTAAAGATCCATTAGTGTCTGCACAATACAGGATATTAACAACAACAACAACTGATTTGGCTTAAGTGGAGATGGTCTACATAAATAGCCTTATTTGGATAGGTGAAATCCTACAAAAATATAGGATTATTACCATACACATTTATTTTTCAAAATATACAACATTCTTGACCGACGTAATGGCAACTATGTTGGCATAGAACATAATTGCGGTTTTTACAATAGTTCCCAGGGAATGTAATTCTTGAGATATACGGTTGTTTTTTTTCATTAAATCCATGAGATAAAATACAAAATCCATTTATGACCAGATATGTAAACCGTTACATTGATTGATCTGGCAATAGCTGTTGCTCAATTGGTTACACTGCCGCCAAATACCCTTTTCCTAGTCCTAGTTAAGTTTCTTTGCTCAACACTCCAAAGCCGGTTCATGTCGCGACTTTTCACGAAGAGGGATAGCAAAGAAACTATCGAAATTCAAGGACAGACTGGCAACAGCTCCAGCATGGGCCATTCTCCTACTCTATCCTACTTTTAAGGAAACCCCACCACTGGAGATTAGGACATATCACACCTCGCCATTGTCGTCCTCATCCCCCCGCCCCCCCATGAGGTGTTCACACCAGTCATTGGAAAGTACAGATCTTGACTGTCAGTGATACCAATGATAACACACAAAAATACATGTTACTTATATAAAAAAATTGAATAAAGATTGAACTTAACTGAACTTAACAGGATAACAAGAAAACAAGTTACCGATTGTCATGGTTGTGTAGTGGTGGAGAGGAGGAACCAGGCGCAGACAGAACGGCAGTCGATGTAATATTTTAATAGAAACTAACTCCGAACACTCTAAACAAACTGAAGAAAACAAAGGCTGAAACAAAACGAAACACTCACCACTGCCGTGGAACATACTGAGACAGGGAACAATAACCGTGAGGGGAGCAGAGGAGAAACATTTAAACACATTCTGATGACTTAATTGGGACCTGGTGTGCGTGATGATTGGCGACAACACAATGAATGAGTCCGAGGTGAGTTCGTGAATGACTGGAAACCGGGAAAAGCGGGAGATGACGGAGCTGTCCGTCACCTCACCGTTACACCGATAGTAATGACAAAACATTGACACAATAGAAATGGAGCAATAAAAGACTAAAAACAAAATTAAGTAATGATCACAGAATAACTACACACAAATAAAGATAATAAAAATTACAAATCTGTGCTATATATAGTAAAATGGAGACACTTAAAAAAAGGACTGTTTGTGTGTGTGCACGAAGGCAGTCTAATGGCTTTCAGATAGTTGTCTTTGAGCTTGTTGGAATGTTAGCACAAGCTGCAATAGACTCCGCACATCCAGATGTAGATAAATTAATGGAGGGTGTATGGTCCTGAATAATAGGCCAATTTCAGACACTGGTTTGGGTAGATGCCCTGGAATAAGTCAATCCTAGCTATATGAAGCACTTATGAAGAGTCACTGAAAGAAAGTCTCCAAGTAGGTGATTTTATTAAAAGCTTACAAAATGCTGTTCAGTTTTTCGTTGGCAACACCTTTTCTCTCAATATGAACGTTTGGCTCTTCGCTGGTCTGCTGACTTGATCAGGTACTCAGGAAATCAGGTATTCTGAACAGAGCGCCAACTTGGAGAGGTAACTAAAAATCTATGTGGTGCCAGGACAACAAAACATTTAGAAACAAACCTTTCCCTGGCTGTGCCATCTCTCCTTTATGATGTCCCTCTGTTGATCTGTCAAAGTTGTCCAAAATACAATGTTTGTCCCTTCCCATCCAATAATGGCTTGCAGCAGCATCTGAGAAGTCAGTGTGGTGTTGTAGCCATTATTATATGCTTCATAATCCGTAATTAAATGTTAGTTATGAAAGATAAAACATTACATGATTTTCAGTAGCATTGCGGAACCTCTATCGCAGATGGTGTACACGTTCAACAAAGGTGATAAAGCAATAGATATTAACCGCTTTTTGGTAGTTATCCATTAGATATTAACCAAGTTGGTAAAATCAGCAAGGTGTTAACCAATGCATATAATAACTGCAGAAGATATCGTGCTTATTGCAGTGTTTTAGTCCAATTTATTCCTCCCCCAATGCGCACAAAAAATCCATTTGTTTTGCCTATTGGAACATTTATTTTTAAAGTAAAATAAAATCCCCCTCACCTGTCATGTGACCCTACTTTTCCTCCAAGCCAGCAGTATTATTATGTAGGTCCCAGACCACACGCTATATAAAAAAGGGAAACGGCAATTAGCAAATGATCAAAATTTGATTGAAATTACTGTGCACACCAAACAAACGTAAAAATCTTTCTCGAACAAGCTGGAATGTTCTGCGGATTCAGCTGCTGTGGATGTTGACAGAACAGATATAAAAAAAGTTTAATAATGTACTTTCCAGCACACCACTCCAAAAGAACAGATCATAGAAGTACATGATAATAAAAATTATAATTAAATCTTTCCACAACCTCAGTCATATTATTTAACTGACTCATATTTACAGACCAGAGATTTGATCAACCACCACAATCACTTAACAGAAATAAAAAAAATTCAACAAGAACATAATTTCAAGTGGTTGGTTTGGGCATTGTGACTGTGTTTCAGTGGAGACCCAGGTGTTCCTCCAGGACACAAGAGGTTACTCTACTTGACACAGAGTCACAGAACCAGCCACCCCAAACCCTGGGTAGAGGGGCACTGCGTACCGGCCAGCCAGTCCAGGAACACTCCCGGTCTGGAGGGTAGAACAAAGCAGGGCAGGTGTGATTCTGTGGAGGACATACAGAGTGGTGACAGTCTGTATCAAGTTGTCTAGCCCTAAGGGGGCCGGCATTGAGGGTTTTTTCACAAGTCAAATGTGCTGAATGATTATGTGCAAATAGCAGTGGATTTAAAGTACATAGATCATATTTTCTCAAACCGTACTAACTTGAGTTTCCCCAGTGTAGCTACAGTAGGGATCCTCCAGTACAGCAGAGAGCAGCTTCACTCCAGAGTCTCCTCGGTGATTGAAGCTCAGGTCCATGGGGCCTCATGTATTAATCTTGCATATGTTTCTAACTAAATTCTGGCGTATGTGGAAATCCTACGATTTGCATTCGCACAAAATTATTGGGATTTATCAAGCTGGCGTATGCAACACAAATGCATGCTTCCGTTGATTAATCATGAAAACATTTTTTTAGAAATTCTTTCTGATTTATGTGGAAATGAAAAACCGAAATAGCTCCTGTACATAAATATTGGGACCCCGTTCCTGTGTCCTTTGATTGTCTTTGAGATTAATCTAGAACTTGATCTGAGTCCATCTGTGACAAATTCCATTGATTGGATATGATTTAAAAAGGCACACTCCTGTCTACATAAGGTCCCCTAACCTCCTTCCAGGTGTATGTCAGAGCAAAAATGTCAGGGAGGTGACCAAGAACCCAATGGCCACTCTTACAATGTCAGAGTTTCTCTGCAGAGATGGGCGAACCTGTCAGAAGGACAACCATCTCTAAAGCACTCCATTAATCAGGCCTTTACTGTATAATGGCTAGATAAAAGCCACTCCTGAGTAAAAGACAAACGACATGCTGCCTGAATGTCTCTGAGTGCATGAGAAAAAGATTATCTGGGTAGATGAGTCCTTAAACTAATATGCCTAAATACCAAGAAATACATCTGACGACAACACGGTAATGCAGATCACTTGGCTAACTCCATCCCTACTTGGCTAACACCAACCCCTGCTTCTCGGCAGCCGGAGCTGGCAGAATGGCTAGGATTGAGGGGAGGATGAACAGAGCAAAATACAGAAGTCCCTGAAGAAAACATGATCCAGAGAGCAAAGGACCTCAGACTGGGTCAAGGATTCAGCACGAAGATGCTGGAGTGGCTTTTAGACAAGTCTGAGAATGTCCTTCAAAGAATAGGTGTGACGACTGCACCCTCTGCTGCCTCTCCTCCCCCTGCAGCAGACAGGCTCCAGCGGTCGACGTCACCGGCCTTCTGACACCACCGCCCATCTCATCTATTCATCTCACCTGTTGTCTTGTTTAGCGCACCTGGTCCTCATTTACAGGCATTCCCCCCAATATATATGTTCCCCCTGCTCCCCTAGTCTTTGTGTGTTATGTCTCACTTTCGTGAGCATACGTTGGTGCTTCTTTCTATTAAAAGGAAAGACTTTTCAACTCAGCTCCTCGTCTCCTGCTCCTCGTTCCTTAAAAGCCTGACAATAGGAACAAATGGCACAGCTAAAATGATCTAATATCCTGAAACCAGGTACAGCCTGAATGGCTATGTAAGAAGAACCTAGAGTGAACATGTGACCTGCTTGTTGCACTATGCACTGCTGTACTGCTTTTCTTTTTATTTTGTTTGAAAAGAAGAAGCATATATCCAGATAGATCCATAGGAGCAGTTAGGGTTAAGTGCTTTGCAAAACACAGATTATTCATCTTGTCAGGCCTTTGATTTTGGTTAGGCTATATGGCCCAATACCTGATGTCCTTTCAAAAGGAAACTGATACATTTCATCATTTTGAGAATTGATAGGTCACCATGAAAATACCTTTTAAATAGATAGGGAAGAAAGATATGTTGGAGAGGATGAAGGATGCACACATTCAGCTGTACCACATGTAGACTGTCCTGAGGTTCAGAGAGAAAGAGCAGACAGGTACAGTACTCAATTTAACCAGTCAAAGTTCAGGGGGTCACATGTCACCTAAGGGTCATATTATCACATTCAATAGATTAAGTTAACTTCACACTGGACGAGGTGTCAAGGCAATATAACCAAGGGAAACAGAAGGAGAAGGAAAGAAAAATAGTGTTGGAAATGGCATATGGCAAAGAACATTTGAAAGTACATTTCAAAAGTAAATTCTTGACTTTCTTTTCATAGAATTTTGCAGAAATTAAACAACATGAGCGTTTTAAGTATTTGCCAGTGTTCCTTGCTATATGGACAAATAAAAGATTATATGGTTACTGAATAATGCAATCCATGTTGACTTTGTTGAGATACAGAATATAAGTACTATATTTAACATCCTCAGGAATGCTTACTGAGAAATGGTTTGCATTACATGGGAAACAGATTTTAGCAGGTGAATTTTATGAGTGACACAAAATGAGAACACAATTCTGGTGTTCTTTGGCGATCGAGCTGCACGGTGCTGGGCTGTGAGCACAGATCCCACTAGGGGTCGTCGGGCCCTCATGCCCAGTAAAAGAGAGGGTATCCTACACGCCCACTGCTGGGGATCACTCTTAGCATGGCAGATGACCAGTAGCCTACTGACCTATCTACCCATATAAACCCATGTGTAGCACTCCTACTGCTAACCAACCACTGGCATCCCTACAACCATAATACTGTCTACCTTCCACTCCCAGCTCCACGTGTCCAATTTTGGAGTTAAGACTGAGTTTAGCTGTCAACCCAGTTCCCATGGACTGTGTCCTTAACCCACACCCTCCTTCTGCAAAGCTAGAACCCACCATAAACACCTCCCTGCCATCAGAACCAACAATAAACATCTTGTCAGGTCATTCTGCTTCCCACGGAAGAAGCAGGTCAATGGTCAAGACATTGGCATCCCAATACTTTAAACACACATTTCACCTGTTACTTTGTCTGAAGTAATCACTGCTTTGGATTTTGAGTTGATGTGTAAATAATATACAAAAGTTCAAAGTAGGCAGAGTGAACGTGTTGATTAATTACCAGTCTGTTTAACTTGTAGGTGATGCAAAAGGCATATGTCAATCTCTGAATGGACAAAGGTTATATTCTACCCTAACTCATATGTAGGTGATTATCTGCTCTGTCTTGTCCCTCTAGCCCGGAAGTGAGTCCCATTGCCAGGCCTTTGACAGCTGGACCAATACCCACACTGAACAGCAGACGTGGAGACCCAAAATGTTGGCAGTGTCACTGCTACCATGGCCATAATGTCTGGATTTAAGATGAGGAAAGTGTAGGCACAATGTGGTGGTTTAATAAATGTTCAAAGAAACCATAATTTGAACATTTATTAAACAGATATTGATGAAAGTTTAATGTGTTCTGGGGGTACTATATTCCCCAACATAATCTCCCCCCAGATTAATGGTGACAGGAGCATATAAAACACGGCAAACTCACGGCTCGTCAGGCCTATCAGTGCACAGTCTAATGTGTGTGCAATGGTTTATTTAACTAATTAATAACTATCGTTCATTTAATATACAGTTTTCTTAATGTAAAAAATGGGACGTTATTGGGGTGGCAAAAAAATAAAAATGCGGTAAAAGTTTATACTTAACTCATTAACTGGATTTTTTTTTCTGTGATGTTTCCAAACCATTAGGCTTAGAACAAATGGTAATTAGCCCCTCTCAAACTTCAGTCACTTGAACACGTTAAACTTTCATCAATATCTGTGTCTGTGACCATGGCAACAGTGCCTTTGATGCAACCTGGGAATAACAGTTTATTATTCTGTTTAAATGTACCCATTTAGTCTAGTTTATACAATTCTTAAAATTCTCTACACAGGTTGCATTGGGAAAGCAGTGCATGGAATGGCTATGATTTTCACCTTATAATGGTGTGATTCACGGCTAATCGGGTGCGAGAATTCAATGTCCAGATAAAGCCCCGCTTCCACGCCAATAGAGGCTCAAAACTTGGTTTTGAGAAAACATGACTCGAAAACATGATCGAACTGGGAAGAAATTGTAATTGTAAGAAGCGAACGTGGAAAAAACGTGTTTGAACGAAGACATTTTAAGATCGGACGCGAAAATCCATTTAATGATTTTAGCATACACTTTCTACGCTTGAATCTATTTTTTTTTCACAAGATTGAATTTAGTTTTTTCATACTATGAAATATTTCAGTTACGTTTTTCTTTTCTTACAGTCAATACATTTGAGCTCAATTTGGCTCCATAGATCTCCACATCTGGTTCCCAGCGTGAAGCTTGGAGGTGCGACGGGAGATTTGCTGGTCATACTGTCAGTGATTTATTTAGAATTCAAGGCACACTCAACCGGCATGGCTACCACAGCATTCTGCAGCGATACGCCATCCCAGGTAGTTTGCACTTAGTGGTAATATGTTATTTTTTTAATAGGAAAATGACCCAAAACACACCTCCAGGCTGTGTAAGGTCAGTTTGACCAAGGAGGAGAGTGATCACCTGACCTCAATCCAAATGAGATGGTTTGGGAAAGTTGGACTGCAGTGTGAAGGAAAAGTAGCCAACAAGCATATCATCAGTATATGTTGGAACTGCAAGACTGTTGGAAAAGCAGGTGACCACTTCATGAAGCTGGTTGAGAGAATGCGGAGACAGAGCAAAGCAGTCATCAAGCCAAAGGGTGGCTAATTTAAAAAATCTTAAATAGAAATTTATTTTGATTTGTTTAACATGTTTGGTTACAACATGATGGCATGTGTTATTTCATAGTTTTGATGCCTTCACAATTATTCTACAATGTGGAAAATAGTAAAGCTGAAGAAATACCCTTGAATCAGTTCTGTCCATACATTTGAATGGTACGATATATGAATATATTGAAGAACTTTGCCTTTCATATTTGAGTCTAGCTATGACCATTGTTGGCAGGTTATGAAGACGATCTCCTGGACAAATACTCCCTCTGCTGATAATGGAAGGCATTACATGGGAAGAACACTAGATGGCCCACGATCACCATTAGGTACTTTAAGACAAACTTCAATAATTTATATATTCTTGTGTTATCTTCAAAATGAGCTAGCGCTTTTACTGTCATTTTGAAACAAGTCGCAAAGACAATGTTGTATACATGTAGAATTTCAGTGGCTAGTGTGGCTATTAACTAATTGAATAAAAATGAACCGCAACTTCAGCAGCTTTGCTCAATGCCTTATTGTTACATTTTTCAAACACTCAGACAACTGTAGTTCATAGGAGAGGGACAGGAATTGTAGACCAAGTCATCAGTAATTAAACTTGAATCAAGATAACAATAAAAATAATTTATTTACAATGGCATAAATCATAAATTAGCAAGCAGCATTGGCAAAAATCAATATTACTCAATAGCTTGCATAAGGTGTGTAAATCAAACTGCATAAAATGCTCAAAACCTTGCTGAACATCGATGCAGGTGAACAGAGATATTTAATATGAACATCTCACCTGGAAAAATAAATCTCTGAACCGCAACACTAAGCTTTCTACATGAAAACTCTTACGTTTTACAATATTGCTTTGATTTTCCATTTTATTGTTAACATACTGATCTTAAAGATAAACAAAATGAAAGAACTGTACAAATTATAATACAACTGATCGCAAATATAATGTGTGTGTGTGGGGGGGGGGAAATCTACCAACTGAATGAATCAGCGGTATAGTAGTCTTACTAAAGCACAAGTACACTGACAGTGTAAGAAATGGCGCGCTTTTACCTATATAGTGCACTACTTTTGACCAGAGCCTTAGAGTGAATAGGATGCCATTTCTGACACAGCCATTGAGTGACGATGCACTCTTCAGTATTATCTCACTATACATATATAATACAACTGTCAACTTCACAGTAATACCAGACAGAAAAACAGATCTAAGGCATTATGCTAGGTCTTTAGCATGTTAAGGTACTTGCATGTAATATTTACCAATTGATAAAATAGCAAACTATAAATTAAGAAAACATTTTTACAAAAAAAGTAGTGATCAGTCAGAATCAGAGGATAAAATGCATTAAATTTAACCAGAGTTTTGAATATACATACGCAACCTCTTTCCCTAAAACTTCATCATGATTGCCAAAATGCATACCTTACAAAAGGCTGTTAACACAGTAACACTTCATGGCTTAAGTTTATTTTAAAGGTTGTAATAAATTCTTTGGATTTGCAAAGAGAGCAGTACATCTGTTCTATTAAAAAGACTTTTCCAATGTGACTTAATTTGCATCAGTGCATCCTTATATTGACAGTTTGCTCAACCCTTAAAAATGCCTTGTTCATGAAAACAAATCGGGAGAAATTGGCCATCATAAAAATAAGAAATATACTTTGCATCATAAGAGAGACATCATAATAACCAGTGCAAACCTACAAAATATTTTCTGGCCACACATTTTCATAAACACTTGATTATGTGAGCACAACTTCATTTCAGCGTTCGTAGACAATTTGGAATTTTCACATTCTTCTTTCAAAAAAAAATTATAAAATTCTATTAGTTGATATTACCTATGTGCTTACAGACTATAAACCAATTTGTAGTAGTACAGGGCCTTAAAAAAACATTGCCTGTTCATTTTACATACAACTGAAACTTTGTACCTTCCTTCTTTTCTATAGAGCAGCACCCCAAGTCAACACAGAGAGCACCCTAAAGTATTTAGCTATGCCTATTGTAGGTAGTCATTCCATTTATTGTGATGAGGTTTGTTAATTGCAAGGAAGAATCCTTACCCAATAGTTTGAAAACCTTATAAAACAGTCCTTTGTGAGAGTTATTTTAAAAAAATAACAGTAGGCCGTGAAACCCCAATTCCGTTTGCGAGTTAATCCAACACAAACAGTGTGAGTTAATTCAACACAAACGGTTTGACTGAAAAGTCCCATTTCAGTGGATGTTTGGAACACCAGGCTGGTGAGAAAACAGACATTTTAATTATACTGTAATATATACAACCTATGAACATTCACCTTCATACATATCACAGCAGGGGGAGTCACTTGAACATTTCATCTGAAACTACAAGACCTAAAATGTCATTGAAACAAACACAATAATGTACCATTTTAAGGGACACGCCTTAATAAAGTAACATAACCTTTTTATATAAAGAAAGTTCCTACATTAAAAACTATAAATACCTGTAAAACATTTATTTTATAAACCTCTTAAGTGACTTCAATAGTCAGGCTTTACAAGTTAACCATTCAAAATCAACACCATTTTATAATTTATGCTCTTCAAGCCATTTATAATATAACACCTCAACATTTATTTTAAATGATGCAATGTCATTTTGTCTAACACCCACGCACATGTACAGTATATACACAAACATACACGCTCTCACAAACCAGAAGAAAATATTGTTAAGAAAAGACCAGGAGAGAGAGTAATGAGTGAATTGTGAGGGGATCCATATTTAGGGTTCTAACTGCTGAAACGAATACATTCATCTGATCAGATGTCATCTGACACGATCAGTTTTGCATCTGCATTGTGTCTACATGACGAGTATTAAGTTAAGGTACGCATCTGTTGGGAAGACCTAAGCCACACTAAGGTGAATGCGGTTGGTCGGTTCAGAGAGTTGTGTTCTTTATTTGTCCAATCATCTCACTTCTCAAAGACCCAGGTAGAACCTACTGATTGGATGGATGCCAGTGTTTTCATTGGGTGTTGACCGTACTGTGTAGCCCAACAGCAGACCAGGGTCAGCAATAGTTCTGAAAAAGAAAATTGTTCTAGGGTTTGACAAAACCAGAAAATGTTTCCATGTCATTTATAACCAGGATAACCTTGAAATAACCCGGACAAGTGATTTGTGAGAATTTATTAAAATAAGGGTGCTTGGTCTTGTTTCCCACTCAACTCTTTAACCTCACATGGAATCCATTTTAGTTGACAATTCGGAAAAAAATAGACGTTGATATACTATCAATGCCCACTAAAATGTATAAGTGCATATATAACAGCTTATTGCTACGTATCCTATTTCAAAAGCAGAGCAAGCAACTCACCTGTTCAGGGCCAATGGACGACACGTTCCCTGTAGGCACAGATGTCATGGTCATCTGGCCTGCTGACATTTGGTTGATGTTGCTCATGCTGCCGTTGGCATGGGAAGCCATCGGGACACCCTGCAAGTTCATGTTCAGGTTGGCGGCGTTGCCGTTGTACATTCCACTGCTAGACTGTTGGGATGCATACTGCTGAGGCTGAGACTGCTGCGCGAACAGGCTGAAGTGGAACATAAAAAAGGACATACTAGGTTTCAGATTTTATTACAGAAGGATTAAATACGGTTGATTGTGTAAGTATTCATCCCCCTTGGGTTTGGCATTACAAAGTGTGACTGAAATGGATTGCATTGCTTTTTGTGATTGATATAGATTAAATATTCTATAATGTCAAAGTAAGAATGTAATTATCCAAAGGACACTGAAAGATTATACGTTGGAATCATTTATTCAGCAAAAATGAACAGAAATGCAATTTCATTTAAAAAAGTACACCCTTGGCTTCAATAGCTGATGTTGCACCCTTTGGCAGAAATAACTTCACATAGCCGTTCTCTTTATCGGTCTCTGCCATTCCATAACCCTGGATTACTTTTTTTTGAGCCATTCTGTTGTAGCTTTGCTTGTGTGTTTTGGACCATTGTCCTGTTGCAAGATCCATGTTTGGTTCTGTTTCATCTTTTTGACAGATGGCCTCACATTCTCCTTCAGAATTCTTTGGTACAATATGGATTTCACGGTTGACTCAATGATGGTAAGTTGGCCAGGCCCTGAGGCTGCAAAGTAGCCACAAACCCTAATGCCATTGCCTCCACGCTTTGCAGTAGGTATGAATGTCCTCTGTTCAAAGAGAGTGTGACATCTTCACCAAACATGGCACCTGACATTGAGGCCAAACAAGCAAACCTTTTGACTTATCTGTCTGGGGTACATTGTTCTAGCAGTTTTGGTCTTTATCCAAGTGTTGTCTGGAAAACAGTCGGGTCTTGATATTCTTTATTTCAGAACAGAGGCTTTTTTTTCCTGACCTCCCGTGTGTGCCTATTTTCAGCAGTTTCTTTCTGACTGTTGACACATGCACTTTGACATTGATTATGAGAAGAGGCTTTCCTCAATGTCACCCTGGGGTTTTTAAAAACATCTATGAGCATCTTTTAGGCAATTCTTGGGCTGAATTTGGTTGGACAAACATTCCTATGTAGATAGCCAGTGGTCTGGAATTTCTTCCATTTGTACATGATCCACCAGTCAGCGGAATGATGTTACTCAGATTTCTTTTTCATCTCTTAATGTAAGGACCCTCCCAAGTCACTTATGATTGTCTAATCATTTGCACCTGTTTTGGTGCAACTGATTACATTTTTGAATTTTTTTGTGATGGAAATGGTAGAGGAATACTAACTTTTTCCAAATACTGCATTTGTTTTAGCAGCATAAAATGGTAACCTCATTCCCAGGCTATTGTGCCTTGTTGGAGTGACTTCAATGATTAACTTTTTTATCATAATTTCATTTTAGCAAATAACAATATTGAAAGGCAGGTCTCCAATTAAAGGCAGGACTGGCAGTGTGTACTCAAACATTTTCCCACTGACTTAGGGCAGAGAAAGAAAAACAACCTGCTTTCCTACTACTTAATTACCAAATTACACATCTGAACTAGCAAGCTAATGGCCTCACTGAGAAGACTAGCTAACCCCTTAAAAATTCAGTAAATGTGCATCTCACTGGTCAAGGAAGCTATCCCAATAAGATGCTAATTTGCTGTTACCGAGTGCATTTAAGCACACTCATGACCGAACTGTATCAAAAACATCTTTGAAATGTCCATGTTTTTAAAAGTAAATCCAACAGACAGAGGGGAAATATAATGCAGTATACAAGACATATGGGGGAGGGTGTAGTGGAAGATAAGTTAGGGTTAGGGGTTAGCCAATTGAGCCAATGGCTATCCAGCTGCTGATTTCTGGTGGTGTGCTTATATGCTAGGAAGGACAATCCTGATGCCTGGCTGCACCAGACCTGGGAATGAGATTACATAATTACATTGAACTTTTATGGTTTTAAAGTGTTTCGGTTTTAAACTGTTTCGGTGTGATTTTGTGTGGATGTGGTTGAATTTGGAATTTCACTATCCATATGTCCTAATCTGTACAAAAAAAAGAGAAATTTACAGTCATGTGAAAAAGTAAGTACATGCCCAGGATATAGCTAACACAAAAAATATATATTTAAGTATATTCCTTTCGTATTTTTCATTGATATTTAAAAAAAATATTACATCAACGGACAAATATTTTCTGGATACTGGTGCCAAAAAAAACAACTGGCGGGTGAATACTTATGCAATCCACTGTAATAAGAGCAAAGACTAAGACAATTGGTTCCCGCTATATAGATTTTGCACCAAAACAACATCACCCACGAGAAAGACCAACGATCATAACAGCCATAACTAAGTCTTAGCAGAGATAAGGGGTGGGCCATTGGAGGCTCATAGTCGGAGCTGCCAGCTTCGCCAACAGATTACCACTGAACCGGTTGTTTGTGAACATTCAACGTCTAAGTTGCTCACCCGGTCCCTGACATGTTGCCCTGAGGCCAGCCGTTGATCTCCGAGGGTGGCTGGTAGGAAGAGTTGGCCTGGGCCTGTTGCTGCATCATGGGGCTCTGCGCGTGGCTCATGCGGGGTGACATGAGTGGGCTCTGGGGGGTGGTGGCTCCTGTGAAGCCCGCGTCCTGCTGCTGCTGGTTCAGACCTGACCGGCGAGGAGACATACATTTTCAGCATATAGTGGGTTACATCAAACTACACCGAAACACATTCCATTCACGGTCTACGTGAGAAAGCCTGCGTGACAATCCGTTCGTGCCATCGACCCAACTCCTTGCCACACCATGTTTGACATGACATTGACAGCAATGAAGGTGGCAAGACAGCACTAGTGGATGGGGAAACCAGGCTAAAGATAAGTGTCGGAGTTTGACTGCTGCAGGCATATTCATTTACGGAGAAACAGAAATACCAGAAGAACCAAAAAAAAAACAAAATCAAAGTCTATACAGTTTGATGAGAAAACAGGGAGGGAAGGGACTAGGTAAAAATTTTACAGCCAAGCTACCACCAAAAACATTGCTCTACATTGACCAACCAACACAAAGCCATCTGACATTTGATAACGAGATTAGTCTATGTCATCCCGGTAGCACGTGAAATGGGTTGTTGGCCGGCTCGGCAGAGGAAAGGCTAAAACGCGACAAAACGGACAAACGGATCAGAAACGAAACAATGGCGCACAGTCATGCAGACACCGAATTGAAACCACATATGATCAGAGCGATTATCAGACCGAACGACACCAAAAGCCGTGATGGGAAGCCAGCCAGCTGCACGAGGCTCCGCGGCGTCTGAGACGGCAGCACACAGAGTGAGGCGACCGGACAGGGGCGGGGGTGGTATTACATTATTATACCTGAGCTGGGAAACTGGAAGGCACTGTGCTGCTGCTGCTGCATGTGTGGACTCATTACGGCTCCAAACTGGCCGCCTACGTTTCCCATCATCCCTTGCTGGTTAGCCAGACTCATCTGGGAGGAGCCGTGCGGGGTCGGGGAGGAGTGGAAAGGGGAGAGGAGCTGCTGAGCCCCGGGGAGACCGGGGGACAGCGGGGAGAAGGGGCTGGTGGAGGGCGGCGGGGACGTGAGCCCAGTACCGTAGCTGGCCGGGTAGGGGAACTGCTGGGGGTTTGCCTGGAGGATCCGGGGGTTGCTTCCCATGGAGCCGGGGGGCATTCCGGGGGACTGCGAGGACCCCGCCGCCACGGCCATGTTGGGGGGGATGTTGAGGCCCTGGGCTCGCATCAGCATGGCTCTCTGGTGGACGTGCTGCTGCTGGCGCTGGCGCAGGTGGTTACTCAGGTACTCCCTCTGTCTCTGGGCCAGCATCTGAGCATTAAGGGTTCCCTGAACATAATGACAGAGACGGGGAACAAGACACAGAGGTTTTAGCAGTTAGGAGAGTCCACCGAAACGGCACCCTATCGTTCACTCGGTGCCCTACTTTTGACCAGAGACCGTCCACTCTACGGGGAATAGAGAGCGGTCAAATGTGGCGCATTGTAAGGAATAAGGTGCCGTTTGGGATGTGCCTGTAAACACGCAGCTGTTGTGTTAGAATCATGATGCGGTTCGGCCTAACCTGGTTGGGTAAACTTGGTCTGAGAGGTAGGTTCATGTTAGCCACGCCCATCTGATTTATCATTGGCTGACGATTCTGCTGTAGAAACAAGAACATTTCACAAGTAGGTAAAACATTGGAGTTCAACCCACAAAAAGGAGGACCTTATTTTTTTAAAACATTGTACACCGATCAACTCTTGGAGATAAAAATCTGAACGGTTAATGCCTTGAGTTTAGCGCAACCATAGTACCACACCGGAGATATAAAATTGCTGACAATGTTGTAAAACAACTGTATTGTTACTAGACTGTTGCCTCAAAACATGGTTAAAACGGATTGCGTCATAGACAGGTCTATGAATGGGAGGTGACATTTCTCCAGCTCAACTAACTCTTTCAAAAAAACAGCTTTGTTATTGTTTGAAGAGTAGTTTGCCCCTCTAGATAGGTTAATTACATAGCCCTTAACCTTATATTATACAAATTAAATGGTCAAAAGACATTTCTAGAACAGCACATCATCAGTAACCATTGTACCTGAATTAGAAATCCATTTCTCAAACTATCCTGCAGGTGGCAGTCAGAAAACTGAGAAAGGCCAAGCCCCATTCCAAACAACCATTTCAACTACTGTTTTTCAGGTCGGGACACTCTCTCATGCCCTAGATTGATTGTGAGGACAGGGGGTCGGGTCATAATTTGACTGAAAGGGTCTGTTTCCTAAGACATCGACTAAAATAAGTACTTCAAAAACCTTATTCAGCTCAATAAAAATAAAAATGAAGAGTGTCGTTGATTGGGCTCCGGGGATGACTCACCAGCTGAGACTGGAGCCTGTGTTGAAGCTGCAGCCTCAGGCTGTTGGGCGGGGCGGGTGTCGGGCCTCCCGGTCGTTGACCCGGCCGCGTGGGGAGCCGGAGCACAGAGTAGCTCATCCGCTGGCCCATCTGACCGGGTATACCGTGGAAGCTGAGGTCCTGCTGGCCCATGTAGTTGCCCTGCGCCACGGCGCCAGCCGGCGGGTAGTGTTGGCCATACATGGGTGGCTTCATCATGGGCGACTCCTGACCGGGGTACTGCTCCTGTTCCACCGGGTGGCCCTGCGGAGACGGACGGACCCGAACAAGGACAGAAGTTTGGTTCGGCTCGTCTTCTTTCGGTTAATGAGTGATGTCTCGCAAGCCAAATTGGCCAGCTACGCTGATTCAAGACTTCCCCTCTGTCTCGATCCAAAAGAAACCACAACAGATGGACGACTTCCCTATTTACCTTAAAGAAACAGGAAGCAAGCTACTCTCCAGTAACGCCCTCTAAATGGAGTATGGAGCTTAGCCCGGCTGACAGCCAGCTACGGGTTTGTCAGCCCATCCCATAGAGAGGGATAAAGGGCACCCCTGTCTTAGAGTCGTTGAGGGCTTTTACCATGAAGTGTGCGTTGCAAAGATAGCGGGTGAGCCCTCTTTTACATCTCTGTGGATGGGGAAGATTAGAGCGGCTAATGGAGATTACCTGGCTGACCAGTGTGGGGATGCCCAGGGCGCGGTCAATCTCCTCCAGGCCATCAAAGTCCTTCAGCACAGAGTAGAGCTGGCTGAGCAGAGCGTCGCCGTCCGACGGCCCCTCCCCGCCCGGCCCGGAGGGGGGGCACATAGCCTCTTCCTGGGGGTTACAATATACCTGTCTGCGGGGAACAAAATAACAAAAATCAATACCCATCATTTAGCCAAAAGGCAGCCGAATCCAGAGGAGCGGACATTGCTACGATAATGCTGACGTCAACAGAATCGGTAGAGAAAAATAAAATGTGGGTGTTGAGAGGGTGAACGGGAAATGCCTTGAATCAGCGTGAAGGTTGTGTGACTAAGGCAGCAGAAGACAGAGTGTCTTCCACCGCTCAAACCAAACAGTCCCCAGGCAAACCATAAAACTGTTGTGTTCGCTCTTAACAGCCACTGACTGACTCGGCGAGCATACAGAAAACATGTTCCGGCACGTTGGTGCTCTTGGCTTTTTCCTGAGTGAACTCCTAGAGGGGTAGGTTCAGACAGGGATAGTTCCTGCAACCCCAACAGCGCCCTACTCCCCATATAGCGCCCTATACTTCAAACATAGTGTGACGGCAGAGGGGCTTGAGGTCAGTTCTTTGTGAACCCGCGTACCGGTTCTGGTTGCCGTAAGGCCCGTGGTCCACAGGTATCATGCGATCGGGCCACGGGGCAGTCTGATTAGGTGGGGCCTGTTGTCCCGGGTAGGGAGGAGCAGCCATCTCCATCTCTGATTGGACAATAGAATTCAGAATAACTTCAGTGACATCATATGGCTTTAGGCGGATATTGAGACAGCGGATAGGTGTGTGCGTGCGCTTGTCTGTGTGGAAATGGAGGCGGCAGCAGATTAACTCACCATTTCCCATACCCTGAATGGGGACCATCTGTCTGGGTCCGGGCTGCTGGTTGCTGGGTCTCATGGGGATTCCGGCAGAGACATTGGGCACCATGCGACCGTCGGGTCCCATTCTCTGCTGCAGAGCCGGTCCTATCGGCCCCTGAGGGCCCCAAGCCTGCTGCATGCTAGCCCGGGGCATGCCTAGGACAGGGAGAGGAAAAACCGTAAGCCAAGATCTTGCTAATGCTCTGAAATCAGCGCATTTGGGCTCGTCAAAAAAGTAGTGTAGCAGATAGAAAGTAGTGTGCCATTTGAGACGGACTTGACTCAGAACAACAGACATAGTAGAGCCCATTAAAAGATAGTACCCAAGTCACCTGCGTTGCCCAGGTTGGCCGGGTTCTGAAGCATCCCGTGGTTTCCCATCATGGCCTGTTGCTGCATGACAGAGTAGGAGCTGTTGTTCCTGGGAGCAGGGAACGAGGGCCGGGGAGAACCGTGAGGCGCCATATTGGACTGATCAAGGGACAGATTGCGGATTGGTGGCCCTCGGCCCGGCTGACCCATCCTGGGGCCGTTTAAGTCTGGGAGAGCAAGAGAACAAAATGGTTACACCACAATCTCACCAAACTGAACTGGCTAGAACAAACCTTTTCTTCTAAAGACCACTATTGGGGGAGAAAAAGGCCCAGGCTGTAGATCAACACCTACACACAATGCAGAACAAAGTAGGGCCTACTATTTCACTGTACATCAAATTGTATTATCAAATAGACAAATATAGTCTATTGTGTTTGCACTGAGTGAGTGAATTGGATTGAAGCAACAGAAGAGCGTTTCACTCAGAACAACACATAATGCGTTTCTCTGGCAAAGATGAACAGTTTCCACTGTAAAAGCGAAACTGTACTATTACAAAATATTGCTTAGATGACAAATTAATTATTTGGATTGAAACAACAAAAAAATCGTTTGCACTCCAGATAACAAGAACACATTATGCTCTGAAATATTAACACAGCCTACATTTCAGGTGTGCACAGCAGCAACTGTAATAACGTAACTTATTATGCCTACTCACTTTTGCTAATTTAATTCGAGGGGGTGGAGTCCGGTGGCCTGTTGTACTTTTCACATGAGCTAATCTCTCAGAGACTGCTTGTCTTTAATGAGTTTGTCATAGAAAGCTGTGCACTTTAATGCAAAATGTACTTGAACAAATAACATTGCCTTCATGGATGGTTGTTACAGTGTGTTGGGATTTCACGTGCTCAGGTGCTTGGGCTTGGCAACTCGAGACAACTAAAATGTGATTGGATCATAGCCTGTAAAAAATAAGGAACTTTAAGACTGACACGCGTGTCAAATCATGACAACCTGTCACATTCAAATGGGCAGTAGGTCGGACCAATCAAAAAACGGGACAAAACATGATTTCTTTCTAAATAAGTCAGGACACCTGAAAATGGACAGAAATACAGGACGTCTGGTCACCCTAATTTAAGAGGGATAGGTATGAGCTGAGGTGTGGTGTTGAACTCACGTCCTGGGCCCATGCCAGGGAAGGCCTTCTGCTGGGTGTTGGTCCCTGTCGGGCTGCTGTTATTTTCAGTCATCTGCAGGATGTCGTTGATGATGGACTGCTTGTCTACGTTGGCAGGCAGAGACATGGGCCTGGACTGCTGCTGCTGCTGCTGGCTTGAGAAGAGCTGTTGCTGTTGGCTACACTGGAGATCATCCAGGATGTCTTCCAGCTCGCTAGACTGCATGAGCATCCATGAAGACAGAGACGCAGATATGCCGTGTTATACAATACCGGACAAAAGTTCGGACACACTTACCCATTCAAGTGAACGTCCATTTATTTGAGATGCGGAGATGCTTTCTCAAAGAATAATGACTGCCTCTTCTATTGAACATTAGCTCTTTCTCAGGGGGACACAGACACAGAGAGAGTGAGTGGGGTGGGGGGGGGGGGGCAGAATAACGGATGGGGGCCTATAGTTGGGAA
>JACXGI010001969.1:0-25668 GCA_016801175.1 Esox masquinongy | reverse complement strand
GATGACCTGTTGTCGGTTCCTTACTGTTCCACCTCCTGCCTCCTGATGTGTCCTGATTATCAAACTCTAAGTGTGCACTTGCATTCTGCTGGTAATGCTAATTAGTGTAAACAGGTCCTGGAGGGGAGTCTCCACCATTTTTAAACCTGTGACGGAAATGGCCCTAGCGCATCCTCTGATAGGTCAGAGTATCAGGGCATCACCAGACAATCTCTCTTTCACTGCTGGGCCCGAGCCCAAGTCAGCTAATAAAGAAATGCCTCGCATGCACCGCCTCTTCTGCAGGACCAATTTGTGTCAGTTCTTTACCAGCCCTGGGCAGAAGTGGGGGCTAATGGCTAACAGAGACAGGGAAGTCTCCCTAGAGGTTAATGTGGTGGCTAGGCTAAAAGCTAACTGTAAATGTGTTGAATGTACTTTAGGAAATGTATATATAAAAAATAATAATACTAGTAAAAACCATCAAAGTATTCTGAATATAATCTTTTTAAATGACACGCGTAGCCTAGCGGTTTATTAACAGGTTAATTAAAGGCTGAAGACGTTCCCTCATCCTCCTAGAGCGGGCCTGCTAGCTGCCTCCTCATCCGTTCATCTCTCATCCCTTATCACACAGGCTTTTTAAAACCTGGTTCTGCTCCTCATGCTCACACACGTACAGACAGAGAGCTGGCTGTCTAAATGCTTGCTGTTCGGCTGTAGCACCCCAGGCCTTCCGGCTGCTGTTCAGACAGGAAGATGCCAGAGGAGCAGGCCACAGATGCGTCTTAGCCAGCCAGCACCAAACATGACTGGTTCTCCTCCCTTAGTTATCCCTGGCAATGTCTTGCATTTCAGAGCCCTCAATGCCTGCCAGCGATGATTTAAGACTAAGATGCCGGGTCGGCCAGTTAACAGGGCCAATCAGGTTAAACCCCCTCAAAGTGCTGCCAGATATTTTCAACCCTCACTAGCCAGCCAGTGCTCAGGACTAGTCCATGGATTTCACGCAGAGATCATTTCATTTTACAATATGGGTGTGCAGCGGCAAAGGGGTCTCCCAAAACAAATCCTCACAACATATGAAATGCCTGGCAGGGCACCGATTCCCATTGTATTGCTAGGGCTAATTCACAGACACTATCTATGGTTACAATGGAGATGTTATTTCCTAAAGAGTGCACTGCTTTTGACCAGGCTCCATTTCATATGCAATCAGCGCATCATGATCATTTACATTGTTTCTCTACTAACCTGGTCAGCCATGTTGTATCCCGGGTCGTGGATCTCTGTCTTCACATTGGCCAGCGTCATCTCAGTCCCCGGTTCCATCTTGATGCCCTTCTCCTGCATGGTGTTGTCGTCTTTGTCCAGCAGGTAGCGCAGCAGAGCATTGTCCTTCCTCTTGGGGCTGATGGATTCCTGCTTGGTGGCCATCTCAGCCGCATTGGCAGCCATGCTGTCTGATCCCACCTGGTCCGGCTGCCCCTGACCCACTTCCTTCCCCGTGGCTTCGGCCGTAAGCTTGGCTAGCTCCACCGGGGACGTGCTGTTCTGCAGGAGCCTGTGGAGGATCTTGTGTTTCTCCTTCAGCGAGGTGGAGTGGTTGTTTTGGCCCCCCGGCCCAAGGTCCTTGCAGTTATGGTCCCCTCCTGAGGGGACCCCGTGGGGCGAGCAGGGATCCACGTGCTCAGACTTGTTGGTGAGCAACTGCATGAGCTTGGTGGGGCCCTTGCTGGTGAGGAGCCTGCTCTGGGCCTCCGCCAGCTCTCCTCCCAAGGGCTCCGGGGTGCCGTCTTTGGACCCCCTCCTCTCACCCGCGTCCTCCCCCTCCCCTTCCAGTTGAGACTGCTTCCCATACGCTCCGAACATCTCCATCTCCCTCTCTGACAGGCTGCTTCGGAGGTTCGCCAGCTGGCTGGAGTTCAGGTTGGAGTTTTTACTACTGCCGGCACCACCGCCACCAGGGGGACTCAGCAGGTTTCCGGGTTTAATGTCAGGTGACCCTGAAGACCGCCCCTGCTGGGAGACCCCTTGGCATTCGCTGAGGGCCTGAAGTGCGCTGAGGGAGCTGTTAGCTGTGAAGCCACCGTGGCTGTTCCCCAACCCTGTGCTGCTGCATACCCCAGGCGGAGAGTGCAGGCTGCCTGTCGGGGAGAACGGCCCCAGAGGAGGAATGCGGGGGCTGATGACCACGTTGGGGCTCTGGCGGTGGCGGGGGGACAACATTGAACCGCCACCAGCCTGAGAGGGGACACTTGGGCTGCCCTGCGATGGGCTGTTCATCCCCATCTTGAGTGCATAGCTGCCGCCCTGAGGGGTGGGGGCACGGTTCATAGTCCCCTGGCATCCGTATCGTCCACCCTGAAGGCCCCCTATTGTGGCCACGTTGGTGTTGCTGCTGACCGTTGTGTCCTGGCCCTGGCCTACCGGCCCTGGGGATGGCCCGCCCACACTGGGAGGAGTCAGAGAGGACATGGTGTTCATTGGCTTCCCCTGTCCCTGGGCAGAAACGGTAGGGTTCATCCCACACATAGTCTGCTCCCTGGAAGAGGACCAAATGACACACAAACACATACACACACATAATGTTAGGGATGGCCATTAAAAACAGAGAACCCGTCCCAATTGGCAACACATTCCCAGTGTCTGCTACTACCGACTAAAACCTTGGTCAAAAGTAGTGCACTATAAAACGTTTAGGGTGCCATTTGGAAAGCAGGCATACTCGGCAGCGCAACGACAATCGTTGTCAATTTTCTCTTTTCCCGAGAGTACAGTTAATCTTCTGTACGGAGATTCTTCATGATAAATCTGAATGCTGGCGGGTCTCTGCACCGCAGCTCTAATGTGGCATGCACCGAGCCAGATTCAGCGGCTCCAGACAGTTGCAAAAATTACAAAGGCATCGTTGTGCGGGCCACTGAAGAAACATTATGACTTGAGAAGTGGACGAGAAAAAAAATTATGAAAAAAGAACTACGTTTGTGGTGGATCCACTCATTCTGAACAACAGTCCTGCCATTGTTTCCTGCTCCGGCGGAGCATTGCCCCACGGGCCTGCTGGATAAAACGTGTAAAGCGCTGGGATCTCCTCCCAAATGTTACCATGTTCCCTTCATAGTGCACTACTCTGTAGTGTACCCGATAGGGCTCTGGACGAATGTTGTGTGCTATAAAGGGAATTGGATGCCATTTGGGCCTGCTTCCCATCTGCGTTTAAGAGGCACATCATTAACCATGGCAACGGATGAACTGAGGTTCCGTAACGGTGGTGGCCCAAAAAAATTAGAATTGTCTGAGCGTCGGGTGGAGTCAAGGTGGGGGTCAAGGTGACTTACCGCTGGAGGATGTGGAGGGACATGTAGAACTGGGGTTCGTTGGTGGCAGGAGAACGCACCAGCTTGCTCTTGGTGTGGGCCGACACAATGGTACCGTCGGACAGTGAGAACCGATACAGAGGGCTGAACGCATGGCCCACTCTCAAGACTGCAGGGATGGAGTGTAAAAGAGAGAGGGGTTCGGTGAACTAAAGCTTGCACATTTTCCTTCTCTTCCTTCTAGCAGTGACTTTGCTACTTCATGAAGTAAAATGTACATACTACTACAGAATTGTGTGGTTGTCCCACTTAGCTGCCTTAAGATGAATGATGAACGTTGCTCTGGATAAGAGCATTTGGTAGATGACGAATGTAAAATGTAAATGACATACGCTTTGGAATTTGAAGGTCTAAACCAAACATGCTGATCTAAGACCCCTCCCCCCCGGTCAACGGGATTCAAATCTAAAAGGCTCTGCCTACTATGACTACTGACAAATAAAGGCCAAGCTCCACTGAGACATTTCACCTTCTTGCTGGTGCTTCTTGGCGAAGGAAATCTCCCCATCGTTCTGCAGGTGGAACCTCTGAATGCACCTCCTGACCAAGTCCTCCCAGCCGGGCTTCATGGAGGCTCTCAACAGACTTGTGTCCAGAGATGTGATCTTACCTACAATGGCAATGGTTAGTTTCCCCGGAGTGCTTAACCATCACCCGGCCTCAACCCAAAAGATGCAAGGCCCAGAGCGCTGTTCATAGGCTAATCAGTAGGAGTCAAAATCGGGATTCTATTGAATGTGAACAATTTAGCGTTTTTCTTAGCAGTATTCTAAGAGCGGATCAGCCAAGGATAAATTAAACCTAAATATACTTCTAAATGAGGGAAATGGTGAAATAGTTTCAATATTATTAGTGTTTAATTTGCATTTAAATATATTAAATAATTAGTTTGAACCGTTCGGTCAGATAATTTGACTTTTCTTTAATATACAGTACCAGTAAAAAGTTTGATCACATATCCATTCACTTTCATTTGCATTGAAGAACTGGTACTGTACTTCAATGCTAATAAAATACCAATGAAGTCATTAAAAATTTCATTTTTTTCCTCCAAATCTGATACATCAAAACATTTATGTTTGGTTTCGTTGCTCTGCTTAAGTGTAGAGTAGCAGTATCACAGTGGTCCTGTACTGAAGTAGTAACACACCTTGGAGATCCTGCCTGGTCGTAAAGCTCTCGTATGTTGACAGCACCGGTCTCTCTTTGACAGGAACCCTTCGCGCCACACAGATCAGACACGACTGGAAATCTAGACGAGGAGAGTACAGCAACACAAGCTTTAACCAGACGTAGCCAGAGTTCATCAGCGCAACCTCCCTGTGCTGGAGCAGGTGGGTTGAAACGTGGCCATGTTCAGTTCACACCGTGCCTCAGCACTCACAGGCACCGGCCTAGCTCCACATCAACATGTTTTCACTAGCCAAGTGTCATCACTCCATTTGCAGCTCTGGTGTGGTTTCAATGTCAAGAGGAAAATTTGGCTGAATATCTGGGAATCGGCGGAGGACGGATAGCGTTACTAAAATTAGAACGGCAATATTTCCCTTGGAGCTCCGGGGAAACGAGGAAGTAGCAGGCACTAATTAGACGCCCTGCGCTCCTCTCTGAGGAGGAGCCTGACGGATGACAGAAACCTTAAGGAGGCCAGCACACTGGAGAGATGGAGATGAACCACGACCACCTCCTTACAGAATTGCACAGGGTCGTATTTACTGGGAATGGGTGTAAAAACAAACTAAAACTGGAAGAAGTTACCTGAGCGTTTCCAAATGAAAAACAGTTGTTTTTCATTTGAGCTAATAAATATGACCCAGGTCTGTGATTTCAGTCAGGGAATGAGGCTGGGACTTCAGTGCTCCAATATGGCTTGGACCACAACGTTTACTCTCGTGATAATCATACCAATTGCTAATAAAAGCATCCAAAATTGAGAAATTCCATAATTGATGAGTCTAATAGTCAAGTTCCACTGAAGTACGCATGTAACATCTGTAACGTAAATGCAATAATGTTCCACATCTGAAGATTTTGTGTATTCGACTATGGCAGAGGACCTCCTTCCAAGACTGCAGCATTAACCCATAATAGGAAGGGCAACTGCTAACCATGCCTCTTCATGATAACAGAACAAACATACATATATTCACCTCTTTAACCACCCTCTATCTGGTTTCCCTTGCTTTGGTTTGCTGTTAAAAAAATGGGTTCATTTTTTCAAACTAGCACTTGTGTACCTTCTCCCTCCTCTCTGATGGACTTCGGCTCCGACACGGCAAAACACTGCATGGTCTCGTACTTCTGCTGCACCTCCTGGTCCGGGGGCTCCAGCTTGCCCCCCTCCCCGGGCCCGTGGGGGTTAACCAGCATGCGGCAGTTGAACGTGTGGCTGTTCCTGTTGGGGTTCTCACTGGATCGAGGAGCCCTGCTGTTCACTGAAGGGGAAGAGGGGGAAACGGGCAAGGGTCAAACCACCCCCCCAAAAAAAAAACAACTCACGTCTAAAGGAATTCCAAATCATTATTTAAATCGAGAAAGACTTATTCATTGGTGATTGACAGGTAGTACTTCGCTTAGATTCATTCCGACCTGAACAATCTAAAAGATATCCAAATCACCCAAACAATATTTAGGACTTAGAATAGGTCAGTAAACAGCAGAAAGGAGCAGTGTTGTAGATCAGACACACGAATGGGGTTCCTCTCATCTCAACCAGGGACTGGAGAGACAGGACTGAGAGGACAAATGGAACAGATGGATATAGGACAGAGAGGTGCGCTGTAGTGTTACTCACCCAGGCTCTTGGGCAACAGGTTCTTGATGAACTCGGCGTGGTCTCCGACATGCAGGACGCTGTAGACACTGGTGTTCATCAGCTCCTCCTGGTTGTAGCGCAGGTACTGGGTCACGTTCTCCGAGACAAACACAATGTTCCCCTCCATGTTAACCACAAAGAAGAAGCCATCCAGGGCCTGGAGGTCAAAGGTAATGGGAGACATGGGTTATTAGCAGAAGAACACTTCACTGGTCCCCTCCCACACATACCTTTCCTTGTGGGGACCCCAACCATTGTTGCCATTCAAATTGCTATTTCCCCTAACCCTATTTCTAATCCATATTGTAACTTTTACCCTAAACCTAACCCCTAAGCTGAAGATAATGACTACATCCAAAATAGTGTTCTATTTCTGAAGTGGACAACAATTGGTCAGTCCTATTGCAGCCCTACAAGCTTTGGACAGCAGTGCACTTAATAGTGTGTAATTTGGGATGCAGCACTGCCATTTCTCTTGGGACTAGGTCTCAATGGTCTGAAGAGAGAATCATTTATTGCCATTTTAGTCATTTAGCAGACACCGTTTTCCAGAGCAACTTTACGTTTTTAAGAGATCTAGGTGAAACAACTACAGCTCAGTAGTGAGGACATTCTAAACAACAAATTAGCTATCGGCAAAAGTCAGTGGTGGAAAAAAAAATAACACCACACAAATAATAAACTTTACGAAAGACAACATGGGTGGCGACAGTGGAACCATTTTAGGTACTGTTATGAAAAGTTACTGTAGGTTTTCAGAGGTTTTTGGAAAATGTGCAGACTCTGCTGTCCTGAACTCCAGAGGAAGCTGGTTCCACCATTTAAGCGCCAGGACAAAATCCAGTGCCATTACCAAGCCAACGTAGGGATAGGAAATGACCCCAAAAAAAGTGAAACATCATGGCCTAGCTCTGCAAACAACCCATTTACGTCTACAGTACATCCACTACCAGGAAAAGGGCATGGTAAGTGACGCACAAAATGATAGTCAATTTGGCAGAGCTGCACAACAGTGAGCTGCGAGGACTCATTCAGAACTCTGAGATCTAAACTTCAGCAGGACCAAATCGGATCTATAATGTAGGAAAACGGAAGCCTGGCTAACAATGTAAGAGTGGGTGATTGTTCCGAACCGTACCTTTGATAGCGCACTACTTTTGACCAGAGCCCCTGGGTCATTTCATTCAAACAAGACTAGCGCATGGAAGCAATATGAGATGGATGGAATATAGAACAATGCTTTACTGCCCAGCAGAGGGATGCAGAGCGAGAACACTGTGCGGTGACGATAACTTTCACATTTCTTCGTCTAGATGCCCCAGTTCTTCTTCCCCAGCTTCATCATCCTCAGTGAGCTGAATAGCTTGGAGGAAAGGAATTCTCATCACGGCGTGTGTGTGTGTGTGTGTGTGTGTGTGTGTGTGTGTGTGTGTGTGTGTACACGAGACGGTAGGCCATTAACCTCATTTCATGAGCTTTAAGTGTGTATGCACAAAGCAGTATTATCTCGTTCTGCCCCGGCAACAATTCTGTGCCATATTAACAGAGTTTGGTCCTAGGTAACAGCAATGACAAATGGGATAATCACAGGGTATCAAACGACACTCGAAACAGTGACAGGATTCAAAAAGGGATACTGCGGTGCAACTGCAGCTATTTTGTGAGCCATAAAAACAGTTTACACTCATCATAGACGGGGAAACTCTGGTTTAAAAGGAAACTCTGTCCTAAAAGCTACGATTTCCGTAAATCGCCTGTTCTTTTGGCAGTTCCTGAGAGGCTTCTCTGAATTTGCTTTATGGCCCATGGTTGGTTACAGTTAGTCAGGACCTCTTTTGGCTGGCAGCCCCACACTGGCCCTGAGATAGTGTCCCTGAAACAGCACCCTATTCCCTATGTAGTGCGCTACTTTCGACCAGAGCACCACTTAAGTGAGTTACACATACAGTACTAGTCAAACGTTTGGACACAGTTACCCATTCCCTTGAATATACATTTGGACATAATTACCCATTCACTTGTGTATAACATATATAAACACATAAATAAATAAAGGGAAAGGGTTGTCATTTGAGACAGGCGTGAAGATTTTCTGTCGGCTCAGCACTGTCCTACCTTCTTCACCACACCAGCCGCCCCGGCTGTGAATCGTGCCGGCTCCCTGCCTGCACCACTTCAAACAGTGCGGACAACCGGTCGCAGTGGTTATATTTAGTCCACTGTGTCTGAATGCCTCCAAGTCTGCTCAAATGGCACCCTATTCCCTACATAGTGCACTCCTTTTGACCGGGGGCCAAGCTGCGGTCCAAAGTGGTGCGTGAGGCTGCCGTTTGGGACACGTGCGCTGTCTGAATGCTGTGACGTAACGGGGCAGAGGGAGTATAAATACATGCTGACACCACTGATTAGACCGGGAGCTGGAGAATAACAGTGGCAGCCACTCGCCAATGATCACTTTCCCACAACTTAGATAGACACCCCATCTGCCTTTTGTCAGGCAAGGACTATTTAAAGTGGATCGGTGGACAGGTAGACTAAGGGAGACAGAAAATATCACTGGTTTGAAATCCCAAAGCCAAATGAGGCAATGAAAATCTGCCTGTGCCCTTAAGCATGGAACATTATTTGCTCATGTAACCAGTCTGAAATAAATCTAAATGGCTGCAAACGCATTGTTCATGGTTGAAAAATAGTCTAACAAGCGGTGTAGGGGGTTAATGTCATAAAAGTTTGTGTAACTATTAATATAACGACATGCTGTACACATTAGTAATAATATTACAGTTACTGATCAAAAGGTTTGTTCATTGTTATGGGTGGGGGGGCAAAGTGGGGCATTTCCACCTACCCCACCCCCCATTCTACCTCTACCGCTGCTGACAACATGACGTGATGTAGCTTACGATATTTCAAGCCAGATAGCACACATTCGCGTGTAGTACGTGTATGCACTACTGCCCTTAATAAATAGGGTAAAAGTAGTAAAACACCGACTTCCCAACGTAGAGATGAACATTAGCTTAAGTGAGGAGGCTGCCGTGTGGAAATGTTCTGATTTTCTTATGAATGCTGAAACGAACATGCCAATTGGCCATGTGAAATGTAAACACGTCCCATGATTTGAAGAACGACAGCTAAAGAATGGGCACCTCCACTGCCACCCGGACCGAAGACGCAACGGTCATTGACACCAGTCAGGAGAATGCCAGGACTGGCCTCTTTCCCATGATACTAACCAGACATAATCGGTCCTTGTACAAATGAATATGCAGGTCTAAGTGTAAAAAAACAAAAATGAGAAATGCCAGTTTTGTTAAAAATTGGATGGCAACACAATTCTAGTTGGGGTTGCATATATTTCTGTTATATGTGGTTATAGAAATTTGTTGAATTGACGAATTAATGAATAAATTGACGAATTAATGAATGTTTTGGGAAATATCGCAATGCACAGTTGTTGAATTGTGTGGCCACTTTTCACATAGGCTACATTTTTTTTTATCCTGGAGCCAGGCGTGCTGATTCAGCTAAATAATAAGGGGGGGGGGGCTATTAAGAAACCTGTCCATTCTGACTTCCTCTCTCCAAGTTCATTTTTCCATAAGGAATTTGGAGGCCAAATAAATAGGTTTCTTACATTTGGCTTTAATACACTATATTTACATCACAATGTATGCCAAAACCCTTGACTTTCTTTGAAGTTACAGGTTGGTAGCCAGGCCTAAGCAACATAAGCGGTCGCTTAGGGCCCCTGACCGCTAGGGGGCATCTGACTGCTAGGGAGAATAGACGAGAGGCCCTAAATTTTGCTTAGGACCTCCAAATGGCTACAGCCGGCACTGTTGGTAGCCTATCTGCAGCACCAAGAATAGCAAGCAACCTACAGAGGGGTAGGTTGGGCAACTAGTAGGTTGTTCGTTGAAATAAATACTAAAAGTAGCCCAACGTAATAATATTGCAAATAAAAATGATGGAACAGCAGTTTGGCTTGGACGCAAATGGAACTGCAGACATCTAGTGTTTTCTCTAGTGTTACTAATCCCATAATGCAAAGCAAGCCAGTGTTGTGTAGGCTCCTGCTCACCTCAAGCATCATCGGTCCAAGAGCATCCTTGTCGATAACGCTCTGGCCTGTCGACGAGACGTCTGCTCTCTGTACCTCCTCTGCAGTGGATGAAGTTGTTTTCTCTGCATGGTTGGAGAAGAGGGAGGGAGCGATGGTGGGAGGGAGCGGTGGAGAGAAAGAGAGACCGAGACAGAGATGGAGGGTGAGGGGAGAGAAAGCGTTAGACTGTTTCACAACTTAACATGTACTCATGTCAGCGGCAGTAGTCCCACTGCAATAGCTTCTCCGCTGCTGCTGACATTGCTACATGTTGTGTGGAAAGGTGACATGACATATCTGACTAACTCCACATACAACCGTGAGACACTGTTGGCACTCTAACCAACTGAACAATATCTGGCAACAAAACTCAATCCGGGAGGGGAATTGTGGTTGCTGACTCATTTCACAGAGGCACTGGTTTTAGCAAAACTCTGTATGGGCCCGACTGATTACCACCGGCATTTAGCAACATTATTTCAAATGAGCTACAAGCATTGAACAGTAAACCACAATGCAGCCGATTCACTCGGGAGAATGGTGTAGACTTAGACATCGGAGTGCGTTGCTGAGCGTCATATCCACGCTCGTTGTCCCAAAGGGCACCTTATTCCCTAGATATTGCACCATGTTTGACCAAGGCTCCAAGGGTACTTCATTTACTATACAGGGAGTTGGGTGCCATTTGGGCCCTGTTTGCTGTTCCATACTAAACTGGAGAGCTTTTTTCTTTTTTTAAACAGTCGTTAAGCTTTCAACAAAAAAAGAAATTCGAATAGCCATGAGAATACGGCAAAATTCCTGCTAGGAAAACTGTACGCAATTATGTGACCTAGATAATGGTGGACAGCTGGCAGCCAGCTCCAAATCAATATCTTACACTGTAGATTAAAAAGGCAAATTCAATCAATATTGCTGATCTTTCGGTCTTGACAGCATCCAGTGCTACCGTATGGGCCACAGCAGCTACCTCAAAGTAAAACATATTTTTACGACACCAACACACAGACATTTATTTCAACCCATGTATTAAATTGTGTCATGGACTGTACATTAACATACCATCAAAAGCAAAAGCAGTATATTGTTTAAACAGAGAATAGTCCTTCCCTTCTCCCTCACTCGGCCATACACTAACACCAACCAGACAAGTCCCCTCTCTCTCTACCTAACATTAGCACCAACCAAACTAGTCATGTCTCTCTGCCAACATTAACACCAACCAAACAAGTCCCGTCTCTCTGCCAAACATTAGCACCAACCAAACTAGTCCTGTCTCTCTGCCAACATCAACACCAACCAAACTAGTCCTGTCTCTCTGCCAACATTAACACCAACCAAACTAGTCCTGTCTCTCTGCCAAACATTAACACCAACCAGGCTAGTGCTCTCTCTCCCACTCTAGAAATCTTACTTCACATTGCTCATCATTACATAATGCAATGACTGAATCACAGACTGCTTCTTCATCGTCATCATAAAATGTCTCATCTGACTGACTCATTTGATCTGCTGCAGTCTACCCTCCTAGACAAAGCCAGACAGGCAGGCGTACAGACAGACAGGCAGGCAGGCAGGCGTACAGACAGGCAGGCAGGCAGGCAGGCGTACAGACAGGCAGGCAGGCAGACAGGCAGGCAGGCAGACAGGCAGGCAGGCGTTCAGACAGGCAGGCAGGCCTTTGAGAAGACAAGAAGAGGATGGAAATAGCCGTCTTCCCAGAGAGGCAGACAGGGGGAGGCAGACAATACAGGCTACATGCACCTTCAGCAGATCGGTTTCCCAACCTTCTCCTCAGGGAGCACCAGAAACGTCACGTTTGTTGTATTCCTGGCACAACATTCAACTGGTGTACTAGCCATTAACTTGTGTGACGAACTGAATGTTGTGCACCAATACAGGGATAACAAAACTGACGGCTCCACCCTTAACACCTGTCAAGCACACTCATCTCATTAAGTCATCAGGGGCCATTTAAAAAGTTATATAACTGGATTTCACCTACTGGACAGGAATAAATATATTATTTATATATACTAAGGGGGCGCTTTTGAGAATGTAAGTGATTGGTGAGACAATTAAACGTGTGCTTACAACAAAGGTCAGTTCTTCTCAATGACAAAACAAAAAAGGAGAACAGATAAAAGAAGGAAGGCCTTACCTTGCTCTTTGATTTGACGAATCTGCTTCACAGTTTCTTTCAAGATTGCACATTTGTCAGGCTTGACATTGAAGTTGTCAATATCGTTGATGTTCGCAAAGATCAACTCGGCGAGTTCCTCGATGTATTTGTTTTCATGCTCCCGGTTTCGCTTTTCCGTGCACCGCTTGGGGCTGTGGAGAAAGAGACAGGTAAGACGATGAGGCCAAGGGGGCACACCGACAACACCCTCTTAGGAAAAACGCTGATGTGGCAGAAGCACGCTGCCGGTTCATCAAAACTTCAATGGCCACTACAGCCTATACAGGTAGTTAGGAATAACAGACAGCTAATACAATATTGCGTAACTAGTGGACTAACTGACAACTGTTAACCTGGTCACTGTCCACAATCCCAAGTGGCACCCTACAGACTGGAAATACATACAACTCTTGTCAAAATTAAGTTCTACTGTAAGTTCCTAGTTTTGTCACTAGGGAATGGGGTGCCTTTTGGGAAACACGCCTGCTCTCCGTATAACTGTCTAGAGCTGTGCATCTGAGAGGGCTCTACGGTTGATTTGGATTGAGGTGTGTGGAAGCATTTGAATCCAAGAAGGATCTACAGCCGTTTTCCGTTGAGGAACAAATGAGAGTGTTTAAGGAATCTAACGGTTGTGTGTATATTTGAGTGTGTGTATTCGATAAGTTCACATCTCAAACTATCCACTATTCCCTAGGCGGCACACTATTAGACCAGGACCCGTGTAGCACTGGTCAATAGTTATAAACCATGTTTGTGATGTCATGTTTGTCAGTTGATCTTACCTGGGCCCCAGGAGGTCCGGGCCACATTCTTTACGCTTCAGGGACTCTCCCCTGGCAGCAGGGTCGGGGGTGTTGTCCGCCGCACTACTCATCTTCAGCAAAGATCACAAACTACAGGGAGAGAAGACACTTCAAGCTATAGAAAGACCGGGTGAGCCGACAAGAACTTATTCTCAATGACATTTAACCTTTGACACCAATGGGGTCTTGGAGGTCACAAGGTGTTGAACTAGAGTGGCCTTTTACATAAAAAAAAAAAAAGTCTTCAGTAAAGTAAAATCAACTTTTTTATTTTTATAGGTCTTTATTTGCCTGGACCATGTAAGCAGAGTCAGCCAAGAAGAGTGAATGTCTCTTACTGAGTGAGTGACTGACTGACTGACTACCCCTTGTAAAATAGCATAGTGATTTGAGACACGGACTGCCAAGCAAGAGGACCCATGTTTGAACCTTGTCATAGTCAAAACTAATTATGTATTAGGATTTCATCAGGATAAACAAAAGCTTTGCTGGCTGCAACCTTCAGTAGCTACGTTATAGTAAGCCTAAGATAAAACTTTAGTTATATTTCGAATATTTCGCATCTGTGCATGCTTTTTGGGGTAATATACAGTACATCACAACCCCTTGCGCAGTAAAAGAGGAGGGGTTTTCACGATTCTCTTGTCTTTTCACTTTAGGAAAAAGTCAGTTATCGTCACCTATATTGATAGTTATTGTATCAATGCCGTTCATGAATGAAAAACGAGCGTTGTTGTGCCATGAAATTAAATCTTCAGTCATCTTCAGCCTCGCTAGCAATTGCTCAATTCTTATGACTATTCCAAGTACTAAGTTAGATACTAGTAAGCCTATTACCGGCTAATAAGCTGTTAAAACGGCCAGTGGCAAAAGCCATACAGTTCATAGATGCTATTTGTGGTGGAGGTAAACTTAATAAGAAACGTTAGTCAGTTTAACACAATGCTTAATGGTGTCTAGTGAAATATTCAAACTTGGCGTGATGTTAATGCGTGACAAAATTACCTAATGTCGAGATGCTATACTGACATTTGGTGTATATTTGGCTTTGTGGCGCAGTGGTTAAAGACACAGCCTCTCACATGGGAGACCCAGGTTTGAATCCAGTGAGGGCAACAACATTTATCTAATCAAGGGCCAGCCAAACTAGCATTGCCTGTTTCCTTTTCCTATTTTTCTGGTTCATTTTCGTACCAAAATGTCAAAAAAAAAAAATACATATTCAACCAGTGGACCATTAATTTGTGTAGGGATGTCCCATTCTCATTTAACATGTTTATTTTTTGTAACCAAGCACCTGCAAATTGGCTGTTGCAGGATCCAAACAAAACAGGGTTTAAGAAAAATGAGAAGCCTCAAGCTGGTACAAAAAAAAAGAAAATGAACACAGATGTGTTGTGATGTGGGTCAGCACCATACTAACAACAAAATTACCCAAGATAAAGACAGCAGACAAGAGGTGTTGAACTGACAAGGAGAGAATGTGAACAGTTGAGAGAAACAGGGTGTTAATGACAGCTCTGGCAGATCTAGCGCGTCATCTCACAGTAGGCATACATTGTGTGCGAGAAGCCTAAGTGGGAAGTGTTGATGTTTACCTCAGTAAGGCAATGTGTGGCTGTGTTACAATCTATTGTTTGCATCTATTTAACACGTCGTGTCAAATACCGACAGAGAGTTGGGGACTAAGAGTGTGGCTGCCTTGTGTCCACCCCCCACCTCCGCCCTGTTCATCAACTACAGAAGCAATAGTGCCTCTTAAAAAAGGTGTACACAGCAAGGCAGAGTGGACACTTCACCCCGTCTGCACTTCAAATGGCACCCTATTCCCTTTACAATGCACTGCATTCTAAAAGGGAATAGGGTTCCATTGCGGACACAGGCCCCAGCTAGTTGAAATAGACCTTTCCCCCTGTCTTGTGTTCAGCCTGTGTGGAGGGATATTAGCTTTACACTGACAGACAACTGAATTGTAACATGGTAAGAGAGCTGTCAAAAACAAGGGGCTTAATCACGGAGGAGACCGAATTATTCAAAATGGACAGACTGCTGGCCTCATTAAAACTGGCCTTGCTTTCCCTGGATTGGCGGCCATAAACAACAAGCATCACAGATTTGTAAAACTGTTCCCATATGATGACTCATGAAAATACACCTAGCATCTTGTATCTGCCCAGACTGCCCAACTACAATGATGAATCATCATTAACGACTCAGTTTCCAAACATCTTAAAAATGACAAATTCCTAGATAATTCCTAGATAGGCGTTGGCAATGTTCAACCACGGTTCATTACATGCTTCCTGGTTGGCTAGCTTTTCTTTTAAGTAAGTTCTCTTTGATGTTGTACCCCCAGCTAGCCTAGCATTGAGCTGAGCTGCCGGTGGAGTAGCAGAGTAGTGCTACCAAGCCAGGCCAGCGCATCACCTGACCATTACATAACGCACAGCCTGGACGCTGCCACCGCTCATGGGGAGGAGAGGAGAAAAGGGAAGAAGAGGAAGAGGAGAGCGTCGGCCGGGGCAAATCTCACCGCTCATCTGAATGGAATCACATCCCTGTCGGAGACTACGCTGGGCCTGAGAGAGCGGGAGGAGGGGGAGAAGGAGGAGCCTCCCTGGATGCATTCTCACCAAATGTATCCCCGAATTAATCACTTGCTCCGTTGAATGTATAGGAGAGGGAGAGAAGGCGAAGGAGAGAGAGAAACAGAGAGAAAGATGTGGGGGAGGGGATATTAAAGCTATATGCAGGCAATAAAACTGATAGTAGTAGTAGCAGCAGCAGGAGCATCTTTAGATGTTGATCACCATATCCATGCTAAAACCATGCAGGGGCACATGCTACAATACTAACCGCAGAAGACAAGAAAAAGGCATGCAATTTACAGCTTTGACTGAGAGCATATGTATGTACCAAAAGCTGTACTGTAGACCTAATAAATCAATGAGAATACAGAAGAAATCTGCATCCCATGTGTGTATATCTATGTATTCTGCACTATGTTCCACAGATGGTACCCTATTCCCTACATAGTGCTCTACCTTTGACCAGAGCCCTACAGGCTACCGTGGACTATAAAGGGATTAAGGCACATTTGGAGCACACTCGATTCATTGCTAACGTACAGGCAGCACAACACCACATGCATGGTCAGACATGACATGCAGTAAATGGAGGCAGCGTCCCACACGGCCCCTTGTTAGCATGCTTTTGTAGGGAATAGGGTGTGATCTGGGACCTAGACAGGCCGGCACCATGGGTCACCGTGACCCTGTGATTTGAAGCGACACATTTCAAGAGCAAACACACAAATACAGGCATGGACAGAGCCCAGTGTAGATATTTTCATCTCATTACAAGGTAGGACTGACCAGGTCTGTTTTCAAAAGTTTCAAATCATTTCCCATGCGGGCGCTACACATTAGTATATTCTTCCAACTTTGAATACTTGTTCCCTATCAAAAATGGCTGAAGTAATTTAAAATGACAGCGGGCAAAAACCTTTGGCCAGGATTCAATAATGGCACTGGTTGTAGACAATGAAGCTTTTAAAGATGGAACCTGCATTAAAGAAACTGCGTCACTGTCCCCCCACGGCTGTTGTTCATTTTTGCTTTTTACGTCAGAGATGAAGTCACACACTGACGTTTTTGTTAGTCATCCAATTTCCATGACACGGAACGGAATGTAGGCATGACACTCGCAGATTCTGAATTAGCAAATGGATGCAAAAGTAGTATTTTTGACATGCCGGTCTACTGAGATCCAGCAAAAAGAAATTCTCTCGCCACACACAAAGACACGCACACACAATTCTCCGGAAAAGCTGTTAGTGTTTTGATTGGTAAGATAATCCAGTTAGGAAGCAGTGATCAATCCACTGGTTAATTCTTTAATGGCTCAGTTGACCTCTGAACTGTTGTCTTCTCTCGGCCGAAATTGTTTTCAAATGGTTTTACTTTGTGATACACTTGGCTCCTCTAATTCCATTAGTATCGGCTTGGAGGAGAAGATGCTGGTGCGTCCACATTTTGCGGTAGGTTACATTACTGTTAATTCATCAAGAAAGTGTGTCGGCCTTTGACTCTGATGGAGCAGTCTGGTCCAGCATGTTTTTTTATGAGCTGTGAGGTCAAGGCCCTTGTCCCTCAGGTCTTAGAATTAACCCACACCGGATCAACACCATGACGTCATAGTTATCGTCCCATGGGACTTCTTCTTCCTCACCCCTTGTCTCCACTGGGTCATGGGCTCAGACCAAAGTATTAAGGCTGGCCAGGGCAACCAAGTTTAAGGACAATACAAATCAAAACATTTCTGATAAGCCCAACTGCTTTTTGGAGTTCAGAATAGCCTCATCTATTCATGGCTGCTGTTGATCAATTTTCCTTGTTTCCTGCCTAGATGACAAAGACATACGAACCAAAACAACCTGAAAAAACGAAGCCCGACATCACCCCCGTGGGGTGGACTAAAACAATGGACATGTTATTACATTTCCAATAACTCTCAGATGACAAGCCTAGACAAAATGAGATCCTAATGAACAAAAGAAAAAAATACTCCCCTCCCACCCCCATGGCCACACTACACAATTAATAAACTGTCAATGACAAAAAGAATGTCAAACTAAACTCCCACATTCAAAATAGAAACCTTTTTCTAATGTTTAAAACATTTCTTGAATACAGACTTGTGTTGGCTCTAACCTATGTGACCAAGGAGGCAGCCAATCAATTCCAGCAGACAACAGATGAGAGCTGGAGCCAGCCATTATCAGCCTGATCCCTTAGGTCAAATTGAATCAGGGCTCCATCCTGTCGATGGCTCTTGGTCCCCTCACTCTCCTTGGGGAAATGACACCCCATCCACTAACATGGTGCTCTACGTTTCAGCTCTACGGGCCATAGTAAAAAGTCGTTTCGGATTAGGCCTGTACCAACTAAAGCAAATTTAGATTGACCAAGTCGGCAGTTCTTTCAAACAATTGATCGTCAAAATGATAAAACATGTTTTCCCGTATAATGGACACACTTGTTTTCATAAAATTACTACACGCACCAAGCTTGTCTGATGCTTCAAAAGCACACTAATTATTAGGTGGTAGTAGGAGCAGTAGTAGTATTAGACAACTAATGGTAGAGGAAGAGACCTTCATTAAAAGACCCAACCCATCACAGATTCTGCAGTTAAGTTGCTCTTCATGTTGCACGTGAACAAACAATCTGAGCTCAAATGAGGCCTGTGATGTGGCTGTGCAGCCAACTGAGTATCAGAGGAAATCCCAGGTGACTTCACAGGACTCCATAAACACAGCCCTCACATCTGCCACAGGTATAGAGAGACTGCCAATGTACCATAACGGAGAGAATTATGAAAAGAGAATGAAACACCCCAGAAACAATGTTAACGCCCCAGCTAAGTTCCCCATTTGTTTTCCCTTCTCATTTTATTCCTTGACCGTTGAAATACATGAAATCATTTTGATTTATTTGTAATATAAAAAAAAATGCTTCCTGCTTTGACCACATCCTACCATCCAGGTCAGCACTCTCGTTCGAATAAGTTGGTGGAGAATGTGGCCAAGCACTGGTAACATAGTTGAAAAGATGACATTTAAAAGTTCAGCATAATGGACCTCAGATCTGGCACGTTTGACAAGTTACCATCACCCCATGTAAAGAAGCCCCCAAAATGGCTGCACCCGAGACCTGAACCTGTAGTGAAAGCACAGCGTACAGTATTTCCAGAACCGATGCCAAGGGAGCACCCATCATAAAACAGCGAGAGACTGTCCCAGGCGTCGACAAAACAGTGGCATAAGTAATGGCAGCATCCGCTTGGATTACAAGCCCATTCCCAGCGAGCCTTCCTCAGATCAGAGGGGCTAGTGGGATGTAGGTTTTCTCCACAATGCTGGAGTGCGGAAGGGAACCCTGCCATGATGTAAAAATCCAAGGAGAAGTATTGTGACTGACTCAGGTGTTGTGACTGACTCAGGTGTTGTGACTGACTCAGGTGTTGTGACTGACTCAGGTGTTGTGATAAGCCGAGTCGAGTCCCACTTAGTACAGGACTGAGAGTTATGCCAGGAAGTGATGTCAGCCTCTTGTATTCAGGCGCATGCACATATCCAGCGGAGCCGGTTAGGTTAGTTACTCTGGGAGGCAAGTGTACCATGAAAGTAATGGTGGTGAATCACTTACTGGTAGCCCAGCTTCTGGGGAAAATACTTTATCCTCTTTATCCCATTCAAGAGCCATTGGCAAACCAAGTGGAACTGGCCCCCTGAGCAAGAGCGGACATAACCCAGAGAACGTATGCCCACTGGCCCATATTGGAGATTCAGGGAGGCCTCTGGTTGCCGCAGGAGGAACACGACCTACAGACCTGTATCAGTAACACCAGGTGTTTCTGACAACACAGACCTCATACAACATGATGTACACAGAGAGGGGCGTGAGATTAAACATTAGGTGACCGGAGATAGTTAGAATGGAGGTGAGTGAAATGCTGGCCTCGGGTGTGTTTGAGTAATCCTGCAGCGCATTGTCTAGTCTGACACTTCCTGAACCTTAACCAGATGGGACAACTACATTCACTGTCCATTTCCGCTCTACAAAAACGTGTTAAATTGTATGAATATCCCATTTGATTGGGTGTCTCGGTCTCACAGTCCTGTGAATTAAATGAGTTGAGTCTAACTGGGAGTGGACATGGTCTGTTAAAGTACAGGCTTTTCTAGGGGTCTTAAATCATTCGCGTTTAGTATCCAGGTACTTACATAGACGACTCCCCACTGCCCAACGTGACAAAGTTGTGAGCCACCTAGGTGAAGTGGTCATGGAATTACAAAGCAGTGTTCCAACAACTGAAAAGGGCACTTAGTAGAATTGGTCCTGAGGCACCAGACTTTCATATTTTACCCACAATATGTAACATTACTCTACCTTTGAATTTTGAAAACAATGCGTTTTTCCATAGACGCAGAGTATGAAAAGAAGCTATGAAACCATACAACCCATTTTTGACCTGGCAAACATAAGTCTGTAGTAGACTGCTAAACTGTATAATAATCAGTGTAGGTCTACTCTAATCTGCTTCTCAGGCTAAATTGGGGACAATGTCAGTGATCTTTGGAAACTAATCTAGACATGCGCCCCAGAGTTCGCACATCAATGCCGCTGAAACGGTCAAGACACACAAGTTCTGGTTCTGAGATATATTTTCAATAAGTAGCCTACTAAAGCTGTATGTTGGTCATTATATTCAGCATCACACAAGTGAGTACTGCTCAAAACTGACTCACAACTCCTCCGCTTGAAGAATCACCAAAGAGCCTAGAATGATTGACTATGACAGAACCCCAAGGAATAGGTCCACTTATATAGGCTTGATTCAGACAGGTGTCTCTGAAGAAAGTATATCATTGTGACTGGAAAATCTCAGACAACCAAGAGCCTAACAACCAGGCAGTCAACACTAATCCAGGAGGCTGGGCATCCCTTTCAATCCTCAGTGGACAGCTCTGGGCATGTCCCAGGTGGCAAAATAGCATATGAGCCCAGGTAACTGGGGCACTCACATGCCTATACAATGCCATGCATAAGTATTCAAACACCTGACCAATTGTCTAATATTACTGAATTACAAATTCGACAATCGATTTCATTCTGTTTGACAATTTATTTTGAGACACAGACACTCAAAATCAATTATTGCATGGTTTGTTTGATTTTTGGGAATATTTGTAAGAAGAAAAAAAAAAAAAAGCTGTTTTATAAGAATAAAGTTTGGGTAACTATCTGATTCACACAAGCTTGGTTCAGTTCGAAAACACTTCTTTTGTGAATCCTAAAACAAAATAGAATATCTGGAAGACTGGAAGTTCCTAAAAAGAAAAGGAGTCACTAATGTTGACAGCATAGAACCAGGCAGATGTTATCTGCTCAGCCTTGTGGCCACCGCAGTTAATCAAGACAGGCATTTTTAACAGCCTTTTATTGTGTTTTCTTCATTTTCCAAAGGGCTTGTGACACTTGTGTGCTGGAATGCGCAGCAAACGGCTGTGTGTGTACTGCGAAGTGGAGTAAAAGTCCTAGTACGCTCATCGTCAATGACCCACTTCTGTCTCGCTTCTTCTGTCCTCTCAACTCAGAGCCCAAATTGCTATTTGAATAAAAGCGACCAGTCAAACACAGTAATTTACTTAAAACTATAATTGGGACTAATTCAGAGATTCATTTCAGTACACTGACAGAGCATATCAAATTGGTTTAATTTCTCTCCCTCTCTTTTTTTTAATTTTTTATTTAAGATTAGGCTATGCTTAACGGGCCGATGGAAGGAAACATGGAAATAACAGGCAGAACCACTCATTACAGCCTGTGTGGGCTTGGCAACGGCAGTCACAAATGATACCCTATTGTCTACAAAGGCCAGTTGGACTCTGGTCAAAGCAGTGCACTAGTTTCAGCATAGGATGCCATTTGCAAAAGCAAGACTCGACCCATGTTTGAAAGCATTCGGGATGGAGCCGGATCAACACCACAGAACACATATCTACCCTGTGGCTCCCACATCTGCCAGCACATGGAAAGGAATCCCGTCACACGGCAACTTTACAGTGGACATAATAAGGCCAACAAAATGAATGGCTGCTTCACAGCAGCTTGTAAACACCGGGCTCACGCTGGCTTTGACGCCACCCTATGAAAAAAAACGTGCAGCATCGGTGGTAAGACAGCCATTTGGAGAGCCTGGTTGCGGATCCGTGTTTGCGTACTACACAGCCCTACTTGGCGAGCCGAACGAGTGACAGGGAGTTGGCGCGATTGCGCAAAAATGACTGGCACTCAGGCTACATCACACAGGCTCGGAAATCAAACGGACAGGCAGACCCAGCAGCCACATCGCTTGGCAGAGCGGAGTCACATGGAAGATTTGTTGACTGTCAGGGGCACCTCTTTATCCCCTATGCTATGCTGTGCCAGGCAAAGTGCAGGCCGGGTGTTAAAGAGCCAAGTTCACCTTTCTCAGCCCGCCTTGGAAGGCATGCCCCATGACGAGCTACTGTACGACTGTTGAAAGAAAAGAAAATCTAGACATTCCCTAGAGAGAAGGCACTTAATAGGTAATAGCATGCCATTTGAGACACACACCCAGCCCCTCCTATCTATCATGACAGGATCCAGAAGCCTTAATTCCCCACTGTCAGAATAAAACTGTCCACCGTTATTCAGCCATAGCATTCTTGGCAGAAGACGCTCTACACAGAACAGTTGAATCCCAGGCCCCTGATTCAGACTTATGGACTTTGCGGGTTGTTTACAAGGGGCTGGACCTGCACCGCTCAGGTCACGTCAGCAGTGATCAGGCGGCTGAAACCACATAACGTAAAGCTAATGGAATGTACTGTGGACATCCGTAACACAAGTCACAGTTTGTTGTGTTTTAAAAGCACCAACACGGGCGAAAGCTCACGCAGGCAAGTGCCTAAGAACAAACGGCAACAAACTGAACAATTCTACATAAGCAACTGTCATCTAGCATTGCAATTTTTTATTCATGCCATTCCTTAAGTACTCACCCCTTTGACCGAACGCGGGTCCATAAGTCCAGCGACTGACCCATGGCAACTGTAGTTTCCAATTCACCAGAAAAACAGCGGCAGCGGTCCGCCCGTACCGCCGAGTGTCGTTGAGTTCTGGGGCAGAACGATGGTCACAGTGCCCTAGGCGCCGCACAGTAATGTAGACAGAAGCACATGCTGTAGGAGGAACGTGCGCAAACAGCAGATTACCTCCTGTGTCATCTGCTCCTAATGACAGCTGACAAACTGAAGCCCAAATCCCCTCCGAGCCGCCGGCCCTGATGAGCTCCAATCCCCTCCCCCCGCTGCTGCCTGGCCACGCCCCCCCTCCCCACAGAAAATCCAGCACAGCCAGAGAGTGGAACACTCGAAAATTCCAATAGCTTTTGACACCCAGCCCCCGAAAAGTGGTTTCCTTTTTCACCAAGATAATGGCCTGCTCTTGTCACATGACACAACACAGAGGCAATAATGGGTTGGCAAAAGAGGCGGAGGCACTGTGTGTGCGTGTCTGTCTGTCTTAAACGGCAGGCAGCTGGCTTTCGTTTCCCTGGCCCGTCAACCTGCAGAGGTCTCTCCTCTTCACTTTCACTTTGCAGATCATTACATAACCTCCACATTTTGCTTTACAGCTGTTTCATGGAATACAGAACAGGCAATGGTCTCGTTGTCATAGAGAAGCGACCGCCAGTACCACTGTAGGTCAGTCATTTCCAGGAAACTTATTACCAAATAGTATTCTCTACAGTTGACTACAGCATCCTGGGGTTGCTCATGCATCGACCTGCCTCACCTTACATGAACAGGACACTGGCTCTGGCTTGGTCAAGGCTAATCTTAGTGGTGGTAAAACGCTAGCTGGTTTTAGAGCAGAAATAGGACTGAGAACAGTCGATTTTGCTGACTCACTTCAGCCTGTAAAACGCATTGTTCTTAGTGAACGTCTCCCAGTGGTTTCCTGCAGGCATTATTTGTCGTCACTGTGAGGCACAACGATGGTAGTCAGATTCTCACAAACGAAAGTCAGTGTAAAGAAAGTTCAACTGGCTCGAGAGAAGGAGTGAGACAGGACACAGAGAGACAGAGAAAAAGCAAAGTTCTACACCTTTTGCTCTTTTGCTCTTTATTGAATGTGCGGGTGCCAGTGCAAATTGGTGACCTCAATGTGAGCAGCATGACATGAAACTGAGTCCAACAACCGAAAGCACCGCAGTGAGAGAGCGAATGAAAAAGGGGAAGCCAATATCTCCTGGAACGGCCAACTATAAACATCTGCCGGAGCTTGCTTGGCTGCGCGTGCGTGTTTAAGGAGAGGTTCTTCAGATTGGTACTGTATGACTGGCCCTGGCTCATTCAGTTGTGGAGTCTACAACAGGCTGAAGCAGGTTTTAGTCTCAAACCGGACAGCACTTAAAAATGCACCTGCTCCCGGAGACGAAAGGAAGGCGTGGGGATGACAGCTGCCCCTGCGACCAGTCCCTTCCCACCACACTGATCAGACGCACGCACGCACGCACACACACAGACAGACGCACGCACACACACAGACGCACGCACGCACACAGACGCACGCACGCACACAGACGCACGCACGCACACAGACGCACGCACGCACGCACGCACAGACGCACACCTTTTCAGTTTCTTAATAAAATGTCCATGCAAATAAGTATATTCTGCTTTCCTCCATAAAATAGAACATGTTATCCTCTACGCAATAGGCCACATTACTGATAGAGCTTTCATGTGGCAAGTTATTAGGCAATATGACTAATTAATATATTATGAAATTAAAATCACCAAATTCAGTGAGAACAACAGGCTACAGCACCAAGAGCAAACAGATAGGTTGGCTTGCTAACCAGCTAATAATCTGAATGGCGTTTCAAACTTGGTCTTCTCAATTAGCCTAGCTATCATTAGTTCAGTTTAGCAGTCAAGACAGCTACTATGAACTGGAACACTGAAGAGATAAGGAATCATTTAGTTTACCAGGCAGGTTGCGATCCCTCATACACATCATTCACAAACAAATAATCTCCACTTGCCTGCTTGAGCTGCAGCTCTGCTTCTCAAAAAGTGGAAAGACTCCAGATTTAAATCCAATAAATACAAACATTTTGTAGACGAGAAGACAGAAAAAAAGCTAGAAAAACTGATGTTAAGACATGCAAATTACATGCAGCCAAGTACAAAATATAAGTGCTTAACTTAAACAGTATATTAATCTGTCCAAAACAATTGACTCACTGCTCTTTATTTCTAAACGGTAAACCAAGCACTCACAAACACACAAAAGTTGAGAATATATATTTCAACCTCATAGTAATTGTTTGACTTGAAATTCTAATCTTTTGGAGTATAGTCCCAAAAGAAAAATGCTTCACTGTCCCCATAATTAAAGGCATTGCATTTAAGCAATTCAAGTACACAGTTGAAAATCACATCTTTATTGAGTGTTTCTTGAAAACCTTTTGCATGATTATTGTATTCATTATTACTATACAGAAGATGTCTGTCCTTGAGCTCACTTTCCAACCTTTTAGTGTGTATTTATTCCTTTCAAATACACCACATTCAGGAAGATTATTATTTTATGTTTGGAAAACTATAGTGCAAGCTAAATAGTTATAAACACTTCATTTAAGCATTTCCATGTTTCATGGTGTTAGTATGCCTTCTCATATTTTCATCCTGTTAGGTACAATTATAGAGTCAGTCAGTCAGTCAGTCAGTCAGTCAGTCAGTCAGTCAGTCAGTCAGTCAGTCAGTCAGTCAGTCAGTCAGTCAGTCAGTCAGTCAGTCA
>JACXGI010001968.1:56182-81556 GCA_016801175.1 Esox masquinongy | reverse complement strand
CCTGCAGAGAGCTGGGACCAAAGTAACAAAGGCTACCATCAGTAACACACTACGCCGCCAGGGACTCAAATCCTGCAGTGCCAGACGTGTCCCCCTGCTTAAGCCAGTACATGTCCAGGCCCGTCTGAGGTTTGCTAGAGAGCATTTGGATGATCCAGAAGAGGATTGGGAGAATGTCATATGGTCAGATGAAACCAAACTAGAACTTTGTGGTAAAAACTCAACTCGTTGTGTTTGGAGGAGAAAGAATGCCGAGTTGCATCCAAAGAACACCATACCTACTATGAAGCATGGGAGTGGAAACATCATGTTTTGGGGCTGTTTTTCTGCAAAGGGACCAGGACGACTGATCCGTGTAAAAGAAAGAATTAATGGGGCCATATGTCGTGAGATTTTGAGTGAAAACCTCCTTCCATCAGCAAGGGCATTGAAGATGAAACGTGGCTAGGTCTTTCAGCATGACAATGATCCCAAACACACTGCCCGGGTAACGAAGGAGTGGCTTCGTAAGAAGCATTTCAAGGTCCTGGAGTGGCCTAGCCAGTCACCAGATCTCAACCCCATAGAAAATCTTTGGAGGGAGTTGAAAGTCCGTGTTGCCCAGCGACAGCCCCAAAACATCACTGCTCTAGAGATCTGCATGGAGGAATGGGTCAAAATACCAACAACAGTGTGTGAAAACCTTGTGAAGACTTACAGAAAACGTTTGACCTCTGTCATTGCCAACAAAGGGTATATAACAAAGTATTGAGATTAACTTTTGTTATTGACCAAATACTTATTTTCCACCATAATATACCAATAAATTCATTAAAAATCCTACAATGTGAATGTGATCTCATTTTGTCTCTCATAGTTGAAGTGTACCTATGATGAAAATTACAGGCCTCTCTCATCTTTTTAAGTGGGAGAACTTGCACAATTGGTGGCTGACTAAATACTGTTTTGCCCCACTGTAAGTCTGCAAAAGACAGCAACAAAAAAGATGTAAGAATTGAAAGGCATTCACCTAATAATATGCTTATGTGCTTACAGATTACCATGGTAACTTTCACTTACAGAAGCCCTCCTGGAGACCAAAAACATCTGATGGTGTAACTTTATTCGCTGTTTTTCTTCTTACTAGACAATCATCATTTATTGGAAAAAGCTTTCATTGCGAGAAATGACTATGAAACCTTTTTTGTTTAAATGTCTCCCCCTACTGAACAGATAAATATTTTTTTCTAAAGGAGCAGAAAGCCAGATTTGAACCCACCCAGCAGCAAGAAATGTGCCCTTGGATGCAGTGACTTACACCGCTGGATCACCGTAGGCCTCCAAATAATTAGATCTTTAGAAAACGTCTACCTATGCTCTTTAAAATACAAATGACACAATTTTATAGAAACCTACCGACAGCTGATTGATGTACTGAATTAGGGCTAGATTTAAAGTATACAGAAGCAGAAAGGTCCACATATCGACTAACCTGTATGCAACGATAAAAACCTGATTTACAGAGCCCACGGCAGTTAAACAGCCATCTGCTTGCAAAGCGTAATATAACACTAGTACTACACCTACCTTCTCTCACATTCTCCTCACTTTGACCCACGTACATGTTGATGAGTTCTGGGCCTTTGACACTAAACGAAAAGTAAACAAAAGGCCATCAGAAATGAAGCACAGTCATTCTGCAGAATTTATGCTGTTAGTTAGCTTTAGCATGTGCAGAGTGTTTGACTTGTGTTCTTAGCTAGTTACAGAGGCTCTAATATTCACCCCCCCCTTCCCTTGGACCTGAAATCCAAATCCATAACGTCAAAGTGAAAAGTAAAGATGTTCTACATTAAATACAAAATACAAGATTATTCATTGCATAAAAACACTGCTCAAAAAAATAAAATGAATGTAATCATCACAGTATAACACCATGTCAATTAAAGTTCAGGGATATCAATCTGTCCAGTTAGGAAGCATTAGCAGTTGTGAATCAATGTCACCTGTTTTGGCGCAAATGAATGTGACAACTTTCCAGGTGCACTGGAGAGGCAACAGCAAGACAACCCTGAAAAAGGGAATGGTTTTGCTGGTGGTGGCTACAGACAGTTGCTCTCTCCTTATCCTCCCTGACTGATTCTTCTCTAGTTTTGCATTTTGCTAGTGTCCTTGTCACTAGTGGTAGCATGAGGCGGTACCTGCAGCCCATTCAGGTTGCACACGTAGTCCCGCTCCTCCAGGATGGCACATCCATACGTGCCATCGCAAGAAGGTTTGTTGTGTCTCCCAGTACAGTCTCAAGAGCATGGAGGAGATACCAGGAGACGGGCTGTTATACAAGGAGAGCTGGACAGGGCCGTAGAAGGGCATCAACCCAGCAGCAGGACCGCTATCTGCTCTATTGTGTGAACAGGATTGGGAGGAGCACCGCCAGAGCCCTACAAAATGACCTCCAGCGGGCTTTCGTCAGAGACTGGCATTCATCAGAGAACATCAGAATCGGCAGGTCCGCCATTTGCGCCCCGTTCTGTTCACAGACAAGAGCAGGTTCACACTGAGCACGTGACAGACATGAAAGAGTCTGGAGAAGCTGTGGTGAACATTATGCTGCCTGGAATATCATCCAGCAAGACCGGTTTGGCAGTGAGTCAGTGATGGTCTGGGGAGGCATATTCTGGGAGGGTCGCACAGACCTCCACGTGCCTCATGCGACCAGAGTGTGTAGACAGTTCCTGGATGACGAAGGCATTGATTCAAATGATGGGCCCTCATGTTCCCCAGACCTGAATCCAATTGAGAACCTCTGGGATATTATCTATCAGTGCATCCAACGCCGTCAAGTAGCGCCACACTGTCCAGGAGCTCACTAATGCCCTGATCCAGGTCTGGGAGGAGATCGCCCAGGACACCATCCGCTGTCTCATCAGGAGCATGGCCAGACCTTGTTGGGAGTTCATACAGGCGCGTGGGGGCCATACACACTACTGAGTCACATTATAAGTTGCCGTGATGAAATTCACGCAAGTTGGAACAATCTGTGATTTCAATTGTTTAATTTGATTTTTGGTGTAAGTTTGAATCCAGCCCTCAAGCTGTTGGTGATTTTCATTTCAATTGACCGTTGTTACATCATTTTGTTCTCAACAAATTACACAATGTACAGTAAAGATTTTGATCCTCAATCTATTTAGTTCATCAAGACCCGATGTGTGATTTAAGTATTCCCTTAATTTTTTTGAGGAGCATCTTAGGCATTAATAACAGCCATTGGTCTATTTGGTGAGTCACAGCATTTTTGCCCATTCTTCTTTTAAAAAAAGAAATAAATAGAAATTGCTCAAACTCTGTCAACATGGATGGGGACCTTTGTTGAACAGCAATTTAATTCTTCCCATATATACTCAATTGGAATGAGGCCTGGGCTTTGACTGGGCCACCCGAGGACAGCTTTTGTTTTTAAGTAATTCCAGTGTGGCTTTGGCTGTATGTTTGAGGTCATTGTCCTGCTGAAAGATAAATCCTACCAATTCCCTTGTCTCTTAAAGACTTTGGGAGTTTTTCTTTCAGGATTTCTCTGTAGTTTGTTACATTTATCTTGTCCTTTATCTTCATAAGCTTTTCATAAGCATCCATGCTTCACAGTAGGGATGGGGTCCTCAGGAAAATGTCAGGTGTTAGGCTTGTGCCAAACATAGCACTTAGCGTTGAGTCCAAAAAGCTCTATTTTGGTCTTAGCTGAACACAGTATATTCTTCCACTTGGTCGCAGTCTCTCATGTCTTCTGGCAGACTGTAGACAGATTTAATGTGAGCTCTTTCAACAATGGATTTCTTTTTGGCCACTCTCCCATAAATGCCACTTGGGTTAATTTTTGTGTATTGTTGCAGTATGCCCAGTCTCGCCCAGCTCGACTGCGGAAGCCTGTAACTCCTTTAGAGTTACCATTGGCTTATTGGTGGCCTCCCTGACTAGTGCCCTTCCAGCCCGGATACCCTGTTTCAGAGGATGACCTGTTCTAGACAGATTCAACATTGAGCATATTCTAGATAATTCTTATCTTGTACAGTACTAACCAACAGCAGGACCTCTCAGGTGTGTTTAACCTGAAATCAAACACACAGGTTCAACTAACTGCCTGATTTCAAAAGACAATTGTTCGCACCACAGCTCATTAAGGTTTGTCATAGCATTGAGGGTGAAGGTTAGGTTTAGTTTATTTTATTCAACACTTTGACATTATGGACTTTTTTGGGGTTGATCAGTCACAAAAAACCCTGATCAAATCCATTTTTGATTTCATGTTGTAACAATATACTGTGGAAAAGGGGGTAAATACATTTGAGAGCTAATCTAGCTTTTTTGCACAGGAAAATCCAATTCCAATTGAAACACTGATTCTTGACTGAAAATACACAAACAGCTTTTATGGATAATGTTCGTTAACTGCACATTATAAAATATCGTTAACAAAGTTTGGCTTGTTGGAGAATGGTCTGGCAAAGGAAAAAAATTGCATTTGGTCAGGACCTTGGCTGGGCAGGACATCATAAGATGACCATAAAACATCTCTTTCTGCATACCATTATATTTTTCCTTTATTTCTTTTAACGAAACCCCAGAGTCCTATCTAACAGGAAAAAAGCACTTTAAAATCATCCAATAAAAAATGCTTTATTCTGTGGCAAAACAGAATGTACGTTCTACTCCACACGTTCTATCCAGTCTCCTCTGATTGCCTCCTACCTGAGGAAAGTCATGGAGCACTCGGTAGCGACAGCTTTGGCTAGCAAAGTTTTTCCCGTGCCAGGGGGGCCATAGAGAAGAAGGCCAGCGCGGCGCAGGCCCAGGGACAGCAGCTCGGGCCTCTCCAGGGGCAGCTGGACCGTGTCCAGGATCTCCCGCTTCACCAGCTGCAGGCCACCCACGTCCTGCCAGCGCACACTGGGGATCTGACCGCACACACACAGGGAAGGTAACACTTCACCACCATAAGCAGTTGATCAGCGCCAGGAGTCTCCCTCTGAGCAAGCGAAACATGGGCTGCAGTCCAATTTCCTACCCAAGGTCTTATGTATTTAAAAGAAATGGATAGGTGTGAACCATATATTAAGTATTTTGGACCATGCCAGTGACGCAAAATGTCTCAGTTTTAAGGTATCTGAAGATGCACTCACTCACTATTGCAACTACGGCAGAGTCTCCCTGCAGCAATCCACACCTTTTAGATGCACACTCAAGAATTGAAACAACCCTATGGGCTCCATTTAAAAGATGCAGTTGGGGATTTTTGGCAAGTGGTTGTACAAGTGCAGTCAAACCAAAACTGGTCCCCAAAATTTGAGCTGAGATATGATAGTGATTCTACTAACGGATTATGCACATTCGATAAAAAAAAAACATTACACATCCAACCTAAATCATGAACTAAAAAAAATAAATAAAAACAATGTTATTTGAAAATCTATATCTACTTCAAAAGTTGTCCATCCCTTTATCTGCAGTGACTGGAAAACAATTTGTTTTTACCTTTGGGGCTCCGATGGCCTGGGAGTGGGCGTCTTGAAGGGTCTCTAAGGCATTGGTGAAGTCCTGGGCCAGGACGGTTACACCGCAGGCACACAGGTCCTCCTCCTCCTGCATACTGGCCCCATCTGGAAAACTAAACACAAGAATCTGTTGAAATGATCCATCAAGCACTCAAAAAAAAAAAAAAAAAACTGATTTCACCAGGAATAGAACCAAATTCAAATGTGATAAACACTTCGCATATGGTTGGTATAGTCCAGCGGAAATTCAGAGGAATCGGAAGGTTCATTGCATGTGGACCACTCACAAGCATTTAAGTAGCCTTCTGTGAGCGGCTTTACCAGCCTGGGTCAGCAGTGCACTTAGGTCCCCCAATAGAAAACCCTGTGAGTTGAGAAGGGAAACTAAGGATAAATAGGTTTTGTGTAGCTCAGATAGTAAGAGCATGAAACTTACAATGGCAAGGGCATAGGTTCAATTCACACGTGGAGCCAGAACAAAAAAAATATGAAAATGTTTGCACGGCGAGAATCTGCAAAATTACTTAAATTCACAACTGAAACTCACAGCTTCTCAAATTGTGTCAAAACCAATCTAGTGCCATTAACACGTCCAGGGAAACGTAAGCAAGTGCACACATCCGAGACGCAAAATTGGACTACTGTAAAAGAAGCATCATCAAACGTGTGCTTGTGGGTCGTACCGCAGTGTGCTTGGCCAGCCTGGCCAGGTTGACGTCCCTCCCTAAGGGCAATCCCTCGGTAAGGCTGGTCAGCATGGCACAGCGCTGTTCCTCGCTGGGGCTTTCTATGGACACCTGGTGAATGAAGGCCGCGATGACGTCTGACGACAGCTCCCGGGGTTTACTCACCGTCCCCACTACTACCACACTGGGAGAGATCAGTTAACATTGTGGCCTTTATGCAACTCTTTTTTTCCCCCCTTGCAGCCAGTCACTAACAAATGGAACAAAATATCATAGTCTCAGAGCTAACGAAACCAAGACCTTCGCTAGGCCCCACAAATGACCAGAAGACATCTGAAGTTGATGTTCTAAATATTTTTGAGTGCCGGAGACATTCCCAATTCAACTTTCTCTTCTACCTGTGTTTGCATTGAGGTGTAGTCTCCTCATTCTTACTTTAGACACTGACAATACTATGGCCCCTAGCTACTATTCAAGTCTAGAGTGGTTAGGGAAGAGTAGGAAAATTTTATTTGAATTCAGATCTTGTAAACATTTGACGCAAGATTATACGCTGTGCCCTTCCAACTGTATCCTATCGCACCTGAAGCCATTGCCATGGATTCCTGTCTAACCAAGAAGGCATTACAGCACAGGCCTGCTTCACCCCAATTCTATATAACAGGTAGAAGTAACTATAAGTATTGATGGTTTTATTCCCAAACTGATGGCATGTGATGAATCTAGTATTGAATGTGAACTGTAAATGGAGCTATTCATAATAGCATCTGACAGTGTATAAGGCAGGAAAATAATGTTCTAAATTTCATGTCATTAATTTTGACTGTAGAATAATAATATAGTCAATGCCTTTCATATTTCTGTGGTACAATCGGCATGTGACAATTGGCTTGTTTTCTGGTAACGCAAGATACAAACTTGAGTATCTGTATATTAAACTGTCCATTTGCCGACTGAGTTAACAGAAAATCACCCTTTCATTTCTTCAATGTCACCTGTATCTGTGCTATATAAAATGTTCTGTTCCCTTATATAATAAATTAATTTAGTTATGAAACGTATGTGTCTATGAGTTCTATGGAAAAATCTGTTGCTTGTTGAATTACTGATCATTCAGAAATGAGACAAATTTGACAGTATTAATACGCAAGTTCATCATGTGTGGTTCGAGATAACAGAAGACAGCGTAAAATCCAAATAAATAAATTCTGTTATTAATAAGTCATGATAAAACAACATTTTCTAAACATGCTCAATCTCAAATCAAGCCCTAAGCCCCATACCCAATGCACGTGTGGAGGTATGAAACAACATGAGATAATTTGACAGGTGAAGCAAATCTGATAAAAACCACTAGCTTGCACACTCAAAGGCTAGGTGTTTAATTTACCATAATACAGCTCTGGAAAAAATTAAGAGACCACAGCACCTTTTTCTTTTCTTTCCAAAAAAGTCGTAAAAGAAGGTTTTGAGTGAGGAACAGAAGGGTTAAAAATAAGAGACCACGGCAAATTGAATGCTTCTGTTGCTCACTCAAAACGTTCCTTTTCAACTTTTTTGGAAAGGAAAGAAAAAGGTGCAGTGGTCTCTTTATTCCGGAGCTGTACGTATACCACTCAAAATCTCTCAGATTCCTGAAAGTGCACAGGGTATAGGGCTTAAGGGTTGATTTGGGATAGTGTCTTAGTTACAGACAGGTGGGGTACCTGGGAGGGCAGTTGACCATGAGCTCACACAGGGCGGCCGTGACCCTGGCATCCTCCTCGGTGCCGTCCCTGGGGTGCCCGAGCAGCTGCAGGTTCCTGAGGAGCAGAACGCATGGCCGGTGGGACTCCGCTCGCTGGAAGGCCAACTTCATCTTGGCCTCGCAGGCGGCGGCCGTTTCGGCACAGAGCGTCACGCAGTCCACCTGCGTGGGGGAGAGAGATGGGTAACCTAAAACTTTAGACCTTTCACGGTATGATGTGATAAAGACCTGTTGTAAAACCGTTTAACAACTTGCGTTGTAGAGAACGAAAGGCCTGTTAAACTGCAGCAACCTTGTAGGCCTACTTGTTTACTATGATGCACATTTCAAAAGACGGACTAACAGGGGAGTTCCCTATGACGATACCAATACAGACAAGGCTACAAGGACAGTAAAGCTTGCACGGCTAATCTTTCTTAATGCAGGATTTCATTGTGTTGTCCTCTTGTACACTGCCCGTTCACCACATATTTTGGTGAGACCCCTTCCACTGCAGTCATCAATTGCAACATCAAAATGAAAGGTGTTGTAAAAAGAAATTACAATAGTACAAAAAATAAGTGATTTGGTATTCTTTAATCAGACTTGGGCAGGAGTACCGGTCCTTGGGAAACCATTCCAAACCAGAATCCATGCAGCAGATGAACCAGGGAGTTTGTATATCCAGGCAACCAGAGGTTTAGCACAAGCCTCAGAACATACCAAACCAATTGTAAATTTGCAATGCATTTAGATTAAAACGTTGTTATATGCCAGTTTGATATTTAAGGATACCTTTACTAGGTGTAGATGCAGTCTCCGGCATGCAGCTCTGACAGCGGTGAATTTGCCACTTCCATTTGGTCCAACAATGAGGGCGGTGCACACGCTCGTCAGAGTAGCAGAGCTTAAAGTCAGCAGCAATAAACAAATCACTAAACATAAAGTTGTGTGGCAAGCGGATCATCCACATAGTATCTTGTTACACTGACTATATTTAATTCCATACACTTAAAATATTGATTACTTTACAGTAGGTCTTATGAGTGTCAAGTCAGATTTAGATTGTTAATGTACTGATATAAGATGCATTCTGGCAACACAATTGTATTTCAGAGATGTGTCTGTCATTTACACACCTACATGCCCTGTCACTGGCTGAAGTTTTACCAAGGTGATCCCGCTCCCTCACACCAGTTTCTCTCCTTTGCCAACATGTTTTTTCACTGCCAGTTTTATACAGACCCTCTTGGCAACATACATTTTTATAATTTCAACCTTGTAATGTAAGACGTCATAGTGCTGATTTGAACACTAACCTGTCATTCAAATGGGGCTGAATGATAGTGGATAGTTGGTCCACTGCACTGGAAAGCCCTGGTGGAGACAGGCTGGTCCAGAGGGAAGGCTCCTCGCCAACCAGGGAACAGGGAGCCACGCTATTGGTGGAGCCACACTAAAAAGACAGCCAGCATCCATGAACAGCGAATATGAAGGGAAGGTGTGTCACAATCGTTCAGAAGAAACCAGTGGGGAAATCTTGTCATTTTTGGTGACAGCTGTGGCAGTGCAACAACAGCTTGCAAAAGAATGTGTCATGTTTACTTTTACTTCCCAAGAAGGTTGCTTTTTTCTATGAAGTGAAGTATCCATTTCAAAATTAGCACTCTATGTCATTAAGTACCATGTATAGAGTTGTGTGGACAGTGTCTGCCAGGTAAGGACCACAGTCATTGTCATCCACAGTAAACCCACAGACCTTTTTCACTTTGAAATACACAACAGGCCACCTGAGTTGAGAGAAACAAGTGTCACTAAATATCCAACCATCCACTCAATGCTGATTTGACGTAAAGCAGAGATATTACATCGGGAAGCAATTTCCTCTGATATTAACGTCAGCAGAACATCTATGGTCAATCTCAGACTGTCGTGCAGTGTGAAAATGTGAAATAAGTGTACATATTGGTCTACTTATTAAAGTATGGTCACCTTGTGATTCCATCAGAGTTGCTCTCCAAGACATCAGGATGCCCTTTAGTGGGTAAGCCCAAAAGGCCCCCCAGCCGCACCAACCTGGGGGAAAAAAAGTAACAGTATTAGTCAAGATCAAAAGGTGAAATAATGCATGGTGCATGCAAGACTAATCTAAAAGGCAAGACACGATAGGCAAGTATTTAGTAAAACCAAAGCATTGGTGCACAAAGGCAAAGCATTTCACTAACCTTGGAATAGTAAAGTGCTCAGAGAGGATACTATCAAAGGGACCATGAGAACTGTACTCTGGGGAGATGACTGTATCAATGTGGAGTTCTTTGGCGAAAATCGGTGATGCTGATCGAGAAAGACTCTCAGAAACTTGAGGACCGGACTGAGGACGGCCTCGATTCCATCTCTGAAAGAATTCACAGAAACACAGCATGTAATTTGGCACAATACCCAAACATTTTTATGGAAAGATCATTTGTGGTTGCTTAGATGTTCCAGGACTTAACAGAGGGTATATGGGCAGCACACATTTCCTGGAACATTTTTTATAGGGTTTATAAATGAGAAAATAGTTCAGGTTTGCAATGACAACCTGGATGCAAATAGGTCTAGAGGATATTAAACAACACTAGGTTACCTTAAAACAAAAAATGTAAGAACAAATACTAATTACCTTTATTTTTACAGCTCGGCTGGTGACTGGAACTGGCTCTCCATTTGACAAGTTGAACCAATGTGTTCGAGATATGAAGCCAACGTTGTTTTGTAGATCTAACTCAGCACACTTGCAAAAATCTGCAACAAGGACATATGCGAGGTGGGTGCTTCCTACAACGCTGGAAGGCTCTTTGGCATGTGGGTTATCCTTAAATTGCCCAGCACTTCGAAGGTAGTCACCTTTGTATAATGTCTTTGCCTTTTCTGAAGAACAGTTAAACCTTGACACTACTACCCACTCACGGTTGAATAACCCGAGTTTAAGCAGTAACTGTTTGCTTACAAAAACAGTACTGTCGATATCGATTTCAGTCTCGTGCTTCTCCCCTAGCACAATTCTCTCTTGGTCGTATAAACGAGGAATTTCGACAACTCTGATATCGAGCCTACACTCCAACGCTTGCAAGACGTCGGAGAAACACGAGTCCAATGCTTGCTTGTTGTCAAGTAAAGAGTTTGCTGCGTGCAGACTATTCGCATAGTGTGCAAAATCAGAAACAAATATCGAGGTCAAATTTCTAGTATTCAACGTATTCAATGTTTCCAATGTGTCATTATTCGCGAGGTCTCTGCAGTCAGCGACCACCACTGTCGTGTTAACAGTTATCATCCCCTGCGTTACAGGAGTACTCTCTAACACAACCAAGTCTGACAGATTTTTTTGCACCTGAGATATGTCATCCCCAAGTAAAGGGTGATAGGGCAGTGATAGCGAGTCCCCTTGTCGTGCCAGCAGTAGTTGCCCTTGACACGAAGCTAATATAAGAAGTCCATTGGAAAACCTTTCCGAGCTTGCCCACTTGGAACTCTGTCTTGTTCGTGCCCCTATAACAACTTTGCTAAGGGCAAACGGTGACACTTGCCGTACAACTCCCGTCGTATCTTGCTGAATACCATAGTGTTTCAGAAAGAAATCACTTATGTACAGTTTCAATATTTTTCCATTTTCGGCACAACCTGGCGCATCTTCCTCTGTCGTCGAATGCGCGCAGAGCAAAACACCAGTTTTCCCCAGTTTTTGAAGCTTTCGAGATGTGAATAGAAGGGTTGACGCAGGTTCAGTGCAACATGGAAACGCATGTCTAAATTGTGACTTGAAAACAAGCACGTGCAAAGGATTTAAGTGCAATGGAAATGTATCCAGACATGACAATTCAACCTGGGCTGCCATATTGATCAGCGTCTTGTGAGCAACATTAAAGAAACACTTCCGGGTCACGAAAATTAGGAAAATGTCAAAATGAAGGAGGCCAACGAATTCAGTACTGATATAAATTGAATTTATTGTTTAAGAAAATTAATCCTCTCAAAACATTGACAACAATCCATATGTTATCATATTTAAGAGTGATTTCAATAAAAAGTGGGTATTAAAACACGTTCCAAGGTCAAGATTCTGACAATGAGAACTGACTGAATATGGAATACTTACTGCCTCATAGCTCAAAATCTTTTGAATGTTCCACAGAGAAAGCAATGTAGGATATGTTCAGGAGAGTGTGTAGAGTAAGTCAAACCTGTCTAATCATGGGGATTGGTGTGCCACATCTAGCAACACAATATTTTCCACACACATTTATTCCATATTCAGTCATTCGCATTGTCTGAATTTTGACCTTGGAACGTGTTTTTATACCCACTTTTTATTAAAATTACTCTTAAATAGGATAAAATATGAATTGTTCTCAATGTTTTGAGAGGTACATTTTCTTAAACAATGAATAAATTAAATTTATATCAGTTTTGAAGTAAATCGTTGGCCTCCTTTATTTTGAAATGTTTGGAATTTTCGTGACCCGGAAGTGTTTTTTTTAATGTTGCTCACAAGATGCTGATGATTTTAATAAGGTCTGATTACGGCTTGTCCTGTGGGCGTGACCTGACAATTGGGCGTTTCTTGACTATCAAGGAACGTCCGTTATTTCATTTGCCAACCTTGTTTTAGTAGCTGCTCATTAGCTGTTGCTTTGAAAAAATGTTGTTTAATAGGTAAAATCCTATAAAATCAAAACTGTTGTGAGAGTGTACACAAAACTATACTTGTCAGTGTTATTTACCAAGTAGAAAATGAAGACCAATTAAATGTTAATGAGTGTACTGTAGAGCAGCAAGAATAGTTTCAGGTTGGATTTCTTACTGTAATTATTTAATTACACATTACACATAATGAGCAATAAATTCAGCTGAAGCCAGAATTAGCTTTCTTTTACCTTAAATTGTCAGTGACATACTTTCTACACAACATCAGACTACAGTTATTTGAAAACAGACTGACATTTCTTTTCAATAAATGACTGATTCCATCCCCCATTAATCCCATTTACTGTATGGGGGAAAAACTGAACTAAATAACTTAGTGATGACAGCCGTCTACATACTGGTCCCCTGCTCTTGGGTTCAAAGGCAGCATAAACTCGTAAAAAGCACATTCAATAAGCTATTCAACATTTAAATAACAAAAGAATGTACTCAGGTCACATAACACAATCACTATGACATAATTAATGTAGACATTACACAAGCAACATGTTATCTTAAAGGCACTTGTCATTATTTTTCCATCCTTTACTTTCAGGAAGTTGCTACTACATACATAGTATCTGTTATGTTTGTTGCTCTCTAAATATGCCAAACTTGAGATGTGAATTAACTGGCATTTATTAAGTAGTTTAGCAATGTCTTGTTTCCAGATTCCATGCTTGTACTGCTAATGCAACCAGCTATTTAGGTCTGACCAGCAACACCTATTGGAGAAGAATGAAACTTACTGACAGGCAATTGTTATCTTAGCAACATTTCTTCCCCTTTTTTTTAGAAAATAAATTACAGGGAATTTTCATATGCATAATAAACATAATAAATAAAATCTTCCTGTTCCCCCTTCTTCCTACCTGTGTATGCATACCTACAGTTCACACCTTAAACACAGTGCATTTCTTTTTAAACAACAAATCAAACAGTTATAATGAAAAATGTTCCCAGTTTCTTTAAAATATATAGTCCACCTGTTATTTCAGCAAATCTCAATAAGTCTATCTGGTGGCCTAACAGCCCTTCTAGATGTCTCTCAGATGCACTGACCTCTCTTGGCAGTTTTTTCATGTGAACTGTGGTCAGCAGCCTGCTTACTGCTGGCTGAAGCACCCTGTATATGTGAATATGTCTCTTGGACTGTAACTTGTGGTCTTAGATCCACACGGTTCAATCTCAGGTTCACCATGTTCTGTCTGGATCTGGTAAGAGCATGGAGCAACTACTCTTTCATCACTACCTTGTTGTGTCCACATACCTGTTGTGTGATCCAGGATACAAAATGTATCTCCAGGTCTGAGGTTTGGTATGCATTTTGCGTTTTTGTCATGTTGACATTTTTGGTTCTCATTTTGTTTCTGTTTCATAGCTTTGATTTTGGGGGGGGGGGGGGGGGTTGTAAGGACATCTTGCACCCTGGCCCGGCTTCACCACGCTACGCCAGTGCTGCAAGCCCATTAGATCTCGGATCATTCAGGCTTAAGGTGGTGTGTATATATATATATATATATATATATATATATATATATATATTTGTTTCTCTTGAATATTATGTAATCTATCTTTCAGGCCATCCTTTTCCTATTGTCTTTTTCAGGTCTGTCATTGTCTAATCCTGCTCTTAAGCCTTTCTGATCCATTGAGTTTCCTGAGAAGGCACAGGAAGTGATGTCACAATCATGTCTGCACAGTTTTGTTTATCTGCTTTCTCTGACTTGTTAACTGCTCTTCAGCTGTGAACATGAAAGTTCCTGGTGTGTACAACACTGTCACATCATATTGCTGCAACCTGATTTACATGCACTGAATTCTCACTAGACAATCTTTCAGGGCCGTGGACATTATGGACTCTTGGCTTATGGTTCATTTCAACCTCAAAGGCTTGTCCATAGATCTACTGATGAAATCTTCCTTCACATGCGTGTGTGCTTGCTAACAGTTCATTTTTTAATTTGCACATAATTGCGTTCTACGCTTGTCAAGGCACGAGATGCATATGCAACTGGCTGCCAACCCTCATCATATTGCTGCAACAGTAATGCACAGAGGGTGGACTGCGATGCATCAACTGAGATCCTAGTGCTCTTAATCGGATAACAGAATTTCAGCATTGGCTCCTTTGTAATTATTTCCTTTAAGTTTTGGAAACATGCTTCCTGCTCATGAGACCACACCCACACATTATTTTTCTCCAAAGGACATCTGTGGTGCTGATTATGCAGACAACTGGGGAATTAACTTGGCAAGGTAGGTAACCATACCTAGAAATCTTCTGACTTCCGCTCTGCTTTGTGGACATTCCATAATGACTATGGCTGCCATCTTTCTTGAATCTGGCTTCACACCGTCCACCATCTCCTATGAAAGTAAGGCTTTTGACAGCAAACATATTTGTCTCTGTTGAGTTTCATATTAGACTGTCGTGTCAGGTCCAGGACCTGCTTCAGTCGTGCATCATGTTCCTCTCTGGTAGAATCCCATACAATGATGTCATCCATCATTGTTTCGACTCCAGGTATGTGCACGAAGATCGTGTGGAAGGTCTTATGGTAAACTTTTGGTGCAAACAGAATATCATAAGGTAGAGAAAGAAAACGGTACATGCCTTCTTGTGTATCAAAGGTACATCAAGCTTCATTTGCTAGAAACCTAATGCCACATTCAGCTTACTAAAGCACTTGGCACCAGCAAACTGTGACATGATTTCTTCTCTTGTAGGCCACTTGTAGTTCTATGTCTTTATCGCTCTGTTGAGATCTCATGGGTTGAAACATACTCATGGATCTCCATTTTTTTTGTGTTATTACCAGTGAGTTTGTCTATTTTCTTTATGACGTTTAGTCTCTCCATGCAAGCTAACTCGTCTTTTAGCTTTCTAGTCAGGGCAAGTGGCACTTTCCCGCACACATGAACAACCGGGTTCACTGTTTCATCAACAATTATTTTGTGTATGCCTGGAAAGCATCAAAGTCCTTGGAATACATCTTGGTACTTCATGATTGTGTTCTGATCCGTAAATAACAGAACGTGTTGGAGTGATGAGGTCATGGCTTGTAGCAGCTAGGTCAGTCCCAGACAGTCTAGGAATGAATAGGGCAGCAGTCCAAGACAGTGTTGGTGCATTGAATGCACAGTGGCTTGTGGAGAAAGGACCAGGCTCACATGATTGCACTTGAGACAAACACCGATCTTTTCTGTCCACAATCTTCACAAAATAGCAGCAGTGATTGAGTCCAACTTTGCAGCATGTAAGGCCACATTTGTAAATCATGAATCCTGACCAGATGGAAAAGGGAATGTAGAGCTATAGAGCTAGAACAGATGTACAGACATATAAACAAGGCCAGTTGTCAATCAGAAATTCACAGAGAGAGAACTATTATAGACAGGCAAGACAGAGACCCGGTCTAATTACACAATATAGTTTATTACACTTGCAAGCGGAGCAATGTATTTCAGTTCCAAACTCATATGAACTCTGAGCTGCAGCTCAGCAACCTTCCATTATATGGATTAACATGTTCACCCCCAAGAACTGTGTCTAACCGGTTCTTTGCATTACAGTCACACAGCAACCGTCTCCCCAGCCCATGGTCAGAATATGAACAGAGAGGTTAAAATTACATTTGCAGACATTATGTTGATATTCTACTCCCTAATCTCAGTCTTGACTCATCTGCAGATTGCACTTCACACCCTCAGTACTTTTCACTCTGCCAGGTGTTCATCATGTGACCATCAAGGAACCTTGTAATATCCCTTTATTCAAGACAATACACTGAAACAGATCAACCTAGTTTCTATAACAATAAAAAGACACAGCGATGTTGCGACTGAGTACATGAAATTGGCTCTGGGACTTCACCCACTTGTTAAATCAAAACATACAGGTGCATCTCAAAAAATTAGAATATTGTGGGAAAGATCATTTTTTTCTGTAATTCAGATCAAAAAGTGACACCTTCATATATTCTAGATTCATAACACAAAGTGAAACGTTTTAAACCTTTTTTGTTTCAATCTTGATGATTACAGCTTACAGCTCATGGAAATCAAAAATCCAGTATCTCAAAATATTTAAATAAAAAATGTAAACCTGAGAAGAGCTCTAATCAGCTAATTAACTCCCTGAGCATTCAGGACACACAACCACAATCATGGGGAAGACGGCTGACTTGACAGTTGTCCAGAAGACACTCATTGACACCCTGCACGAAGAGGGTAAGCCACAGAAGGTCATTGCTGAAAGGGCTGTCTGTTCACAGAGTGCTGTATCAAAGCATATTCATGGAAAGTTGACTGGAAAGGAAAAGTGTGGTCGGAAAAGGTGCGAGGATTGGTGAGAGGATTGTCAAGCAAAGTTGATTCAAGAACTTGGGGGAGCTTCACAAGGAGTGGACTGAGGCTGGGGTCAGTGCATCAAGAGCCACCATGCACAGACGTGTCCAGGAAATGGGCTACAAGTGTTGCATTCCTAGTGTCAAGCCACTCCTGAACCAGAGACAACGTCAGAAGCGTCTTACTTGGGTGAAGGAGAAAAATAATTGGACTGTTGCTCAGTGGTCCAAAGTCCTCTCTTCAGATGAAAGTCAATTTTGCATTTCATTTGGAAATCAAGGTCCCAGAGTCTGGAGGAAGAGTGGAAAGGCACAGAATTCAAGTTGCTTGAAGTCCAGTGTGAAGTTTCTACAGTCTTTTATGATTTGCCATGTCATCTGCTGGTGTTGGTCCACCATGTTTCATCAAGTCCAGAGTCAATGCAGCCGTCTACCAGGAGATTTTAGAGCACTTCATGCTTCCATCTGCTGCCAAGATTTATGGAGATGCTGATTTCCTTTTCCAGCAGGACTTGGCTCCTGCCCACAGTACCAAAACGACTGGCAATTGGTTTGCCGCCCATGGTAATACTGTGCTTGATTGGCCAGCCAACTCGCCTGACCTAAACCCCATAGAGAATCTGTGGGGTACCGTCAAGAAGAAAATGAGATACACCAGACCCAAAGACACAGACGAGCAGAAGGCCGCTATCAAAGCAACCTGGGCTTCCATAACACCTCAGGAGTGCCACAAGCTGATTGGCTCCATGCCAAGCCGCATTGATGCAGTAATTCGTGCAAAAGGAGCCCTGACCAAGTATTGAGTGCATAAATTTACATACTTAGGAAACATTTGCAGGTGTTTTTAGATAAATAGCTGATTAGAGCTCTTCTCAGGTTGACATTTATGTGTTATACATTTTTATTCTAACATTTTGAGATACTGGATTTTTGATTTCCATGAGCTGTAAGCTGTAATCATCAAAACTGAAACAAAAAAGGCTTGAAATGTTTCACTTTATGTATAATGAATCAAGAATATATGAAGGCATCACTTTTTGATTTGAATTACAGAAAATCTTTTCCATGATATTCTGATTTTTTAAAATGCACATGCAAGGCTGGCGAAAAGGAACAAACATAAAAAAGAAACAAAGATTGTAACAGGAGTGTATCACAATGATACCAAAACAAAACTCAAACAGGACAACGACAAGCAGAGAAACCGGGCAGGTCAAAATAGCCCAGCTTCCCCCACTGATCCATTTTCTTAAGAACTGTTAAAAGGACACAACAATAGGACGCAAGTAATTGAGGCAAGATACATTGACATTTCTCACCCTCTGTTTCAAATATCGGGTCCTGATGGCATCCCTGAGTGTGTGCTCAGAGCATGTGCTGGGCAACTGGCCGAGGTCTTTACTGACATTTTCAACCTGTCACTGGCCCAGGCGGTTGTCCCAACCTGCTTCAAGACCGCAACCATTGTGCCTGGGCCGAAGCAGCCGACTGCGTCTAGCCTGAATGACTTCTGACCTGTCGCACTCACCCCCACAATCATGAAGTGCTTTGAAAGACTAGTTCTGGCCCACCTTAAGTCCTGCCTGTCCCCAACACTGGATCCCTACCAGTTTGCCTACCGGTCAAACAGGTCTACAGAGTACGTCATCTCTGCCCTGACCCACCTGGACAAAACCAACACCTATGTGAGAATGCTATTCATAGACGTCAGCTCAGCATTCAACACTGTCATCCCCTCTAGGCTGGTCAACAAACTCCATGACCTTGGGATCAGCCCCCTCTCTGCAACTGGACTTTGGAGTTCCTAACCAGCAGACCCCAGTCTGTCAGGTTAGACAACTTCACCTCCTCTACCCTGATCCTGAACACTGGTGTTCCACAAGGCTGTGTGCTGAGCCCTCTCCTGTACTCCCTCTTCACCCACGACTGCGTTCCTGTACATAGTTCCAACACCATCGTCAAGTTCGCAGACGACACCACGGTGGTAGGCCTGATCAGTGCCAATAATGAGTCAGCCCACAGGGAGGAGGTCTAGCGCCTGCCGAAATAGTGCGCTGAAAACAACCTGGCCCTCAACGCAAAGAAAACCAAGGAGCTCACTGTGGATTACAGGAAGTCTAAAGGGAGCAGTCACGCCCCAGTTCTCATCGATGGCACTGAGGTGGACTGTGTGTCCAGCTTCAAATTCCTGGAGGAGAGGTCCTCCAAGGACCTCCTAGACCCTCAACACCTCAGCCCTGGTCAAAAAGGCGCAGCAGCACCTGTATTTTTTGAGGAGGCTTAAAAAGGCCCGTCTCTCCTCCAAGATCTTTGTGAACTTTTACCGCTGCACAATCGAGAGCATTCTGACTAACTGCGCCACAGTGTGGTTTAGCGGTTACTCCGTAGCCGACCGGAAGGCCCCGCAACGGGTGGTGAAAACTGCCTAGCACATCACTGGTGCCCAGCTCTCAACCATCAAAGACCTCCAGCACAAGTGGTGTTTGCACAGGGCATGCGGCATCATCAGGGACCCTTCACATCCATGCCACAAACTGTTTGCCATCCTACCATTAGGCAGGCGGTACAGGTCTCTTCAATCCTGCACCAGCAGGCTCAGGAAGAGTTTTTCATCTAATATAACCCTGCTGAACTCTGTGACCCATCACTAACCATACCCCCCGCCTCTCAGGGACCTTGTTGCACAACTCCCTTTGTACTACACTGACACTGCCTTGCAAAGCCTAATAATGGATGTTTTCAGTTGTTACAAGTACTTTCTACCTCGGGAACCTCACTGCTGCGATTCCTGCATTTCAGTTGCACATGGAATTTTCCTCATTGCACATTTAGAATTGCCATCGTACTTGCATTTTTACAGCAGTTACATACACGTCTACCTCGGAGACCTCATTGCTGTTATCTCTGCATCCCGGTTGCACATGCTACCTTACCCTTTCATTTGTCTCGATTGCACATCTAGAATGCCATTTAGAATTGCCATTTGTACCCGCACAACTACAGTATTTATCCCACTTGTAACATACACATACTTAATACTTTTTTCTGCCCTCCTCTATTTGCCTTAACTGCACATTTAGTATTGCCATTTGGACTGCATTTGTCTTCATTGCACATCTATACATTCCACTTGTAGTATACATATACTTAATTTGTGTACATTTTCTGCCCTCTTCTATTTGCACTTCTGGTTAGATGCTAGCTGCATTTCGTTGTACTGTATTTGTACTGTTCAATGACAATAAAGTTGAATCTAATCTAATATCTGGATCAGACTAACAGAACTGTATTGTCCCACTGATATGAGTTTTTATCGATGGTAAAGCTAGAGCAGTTTACTAATGTGGAATTACTTCTGCTACGAAGAACTATGCAAATATCAACAAGAATGTCAACAATAGTAAACTGAACATGCCCATCCTGTACCCATCTTCCTTCTTACTATACTCTTTTTTTACACAGTTCACAAACCTGATGCATTAAGTGACTTCTACATGCTCGTATGACATAGAAATTCAGATCAGTTGAAGTAGCCTCTTCTTTCACTATTTTCCAGCATTGTCTCAAATACAGCTCCATAGTATCCCCATTAAATTCTTTCATTGCTGCATGTAGCAGTACTATGGACCTATTCCTATTCATTTGTACAGGTACTGTGTTGCTGCCACACACATCCCTTTCTTTATCCTGTATTGTATGTAGTAACTGCTCGATTGCTCTCTGGGTGTGCTCCTCGCAAATCACATTTTCCCCAATGAAATGACACTTTATACGGATTCTGCACACCCTAGTAATTCTCGAATGCCATGTTCCACCTCACAACGTATATTTTTTTTGTTATGAGACAATTTGCATAGGCCAAATTCAGGTATAGAGTCTTACACTGGAGCCAATGGAGTGGGTGCTGCTAGCTATACCCTTTATTTCCCCCATGAAATTACACTTTACAGTTGTGCTCATATGTTTGCATACCCTGGCAGAAATTGTGAAATTTTAACATTAATTCTTGAAAATATGACTCACCAAAATATGACTGACAATAAACTGTCTTTCAATTAAGGATAGTGATTATTATCCTATTTATATAAATTACCACCTTAGGTGCCTTAGATGCTATTTTTCCACTTATATAGGCACGTATTTTTCCACTTAGATATTTCCACATATATAGGCACGTCTATATAGATATCTATTGCTGCTATTTTTTTGTCTGAATATTCTTTGTATACGTATTATTTATCTTGTATTTATATGTATTTTATTGATTTTATTGATATATGGATTGTAATTGTTGGCTGCTGTTTTAACACCTGAATTTCCTCTTGGGGATTAATAAAGTGTTATTCTATTCAATCACTTATTAAGAAGTGGAAAATTCTGGGATCTCCTGTTACCAAGCCAAGGTCAGGTAGACCAAGAAAGATTTCAGCCAAAACTGCCAGAAGAATTGTTCGGGATACAATGTTCGGGATACAATTGTTCGGGATACAATACACTAATACACTAATACCAGGGAGTATAAATATGTGACTATACAAAGGTATATAATACATGCAGGTATGTGTACCCATGGGCATCTCACCTATCACTATTTCCCCTGCTGCTCCCAACTCCTGCGGATGCATAAAAACAGAGACGAATGGGTAATCTGTAGTAAAATATACTACACAACAATATACAAATACTTCACACAGAGCAAAGAAACAAAAAGACACACTCAAGAGAAAGGAAATGACAGCTCTTAAGAATCAGCTGACGACATTTGATTGGCCCGGACCAGAACAGTAACGACAGGCGGGAAAACCAATGTCCAATCACCCTCCTGCAACATAACACAGACACAGGCACACAGGCAGAAAAACAAAGGGCACGTAACAGTTATAAGGCAATTTGCATAGGCAAAATTCAGGTATGGAGTTTTGCACGGGAGCCAAACGAGTGGGTGGCTAAGAAGGTGCAAGGTGTTGCTTGCTATACCCTCTATTTCCCCCATGAAATTATTTATATGGATTCTTTATACCCTAGTGAGTAATTCTCAAATGCCATGTTCCACTTCGCAATGTGTAGTCTTTTTGTTAAAAGGCAATCTATTCAACAAAATGGCCAGTAATATTGTTGTTTCAATTATTTTATTTGAAACATATATAATTACTCTATTAATTGGTCTTTGCATTCATTATAAAACAACATAAAAATGGCCTATCTTTACGTTTTACTCTATTTAGAATGAATCACTATGTAACACAATTTTTGTACTTGGGTAGTAAGTGTTACAGTATTTCGTAAATGCCTAAAAAATATAGAAAACTGCTATTATTCCCCAGAAACTTTACTTTTGTTACCAGGACAGTGAAATTTTCAAATGTACCTATTTCAAATGAGAAAACGGGCGAATGTGTGTCTTTTCATTCACATAAAGTCAGAAAAAAACACATATGAATTCAAATTAACATGTATTCATACTAAAGTAATACAAAAATGATTACAAAAGATTTAGTAGGGAGTAGTTTTTTGAGATTTACGATTATACTATAAACCACTTTCACGAATCAGCCCCCAAATTTAGTCTCCCATCATGTTCTTGTACTGTCCTTGGTAGCGGCGTTCAAAGTCCAGTATAGCCTGGTGGAAGCGCTTGCCTTGCTCCCCTGAGTACGCTCCCATGTTCTTCTTGAATTTATAAAGATGAGCATCAAGGATGTGGACACTGAGGGACATCCTACAGCCTATTGTGCCATAGTTCTTCACCAGTCTCCACCAGCTCCACATAGTTTTCGGCCTTGTGAATGCCCAGGAAGTCCTGAACCACTGCCACAAAGCTGTTCCAAGCCGCTTTCTCCTTACCAGTGAGCTTCTTGGGGAATTCACTGCACTCCAGGATCTTCTTTATCTGTGGTCCGACGAAGACACCGGCTTTGACCTTTGCTTCAGACAGCTTAGGGAAGAAGTCTTGAAGGTACTTAAAGGCTGCCGACTCCTTATCTAGAGCTATGATAAATTGTTTCATAAGGCCCAATTTGATGTGCAGTGGTGGCATCAACAACTTCCGGGGGACCACCAGAGGCTCCCTCTTGATGTTGTTCCTCGCCACAGAGAACTCGGTCCTCTGTGACCAGTCCCACCTGTAGTAGTGCGCCTTGGTGTCCCTGCTGTTCCAAAGCCAGAGATAGCAGGGAAACTTGAAATAACCGCCTTGGAGACCCATCAGGAAGTCTCCTATGACCTCCCAGCCGTACTCATCATACCTCAAGGCATCCAGCAAGGTCATACCTCAAGGCATCCAGCAAGATGCTGTTGTAATCCTGTATTTAAACTACTATTTATATTACTGGTAAGTTCTACAAAGTTCTAGACGTTACTCCAAGTTTACTCAGCACTGAATCTATCTGGAATGTTCTGGAAAATAGTTAAATTTCTAAATAACACTGTCCTGGTCACAAAAGCAAAGTTTGTGGGGAATAATAGCCATTTTCTATACTTTTGAGGCATAAGCAATTAGGAAGTAACATTAATTACTCAGGAACACAAAAAAATAGAAAATGGTCACACGGTTTTATGCACTATTCAATATTTTGACATTGGCGCTTTAATTTTGAAGGTTTCCTCATTATAATACGATTATGACGGCATCGTTCGTGCTGCTGGCAGAATACTAGCGGTAACATAATACTTTCGGCGATTAGCGTCATGCTGGCAACATTAGAGATTCGGTAGCAACAACAGGACTTCCGGATTTCGGATTATGACTTCATAATAAAAGTCCGTGGTAAAACGTGATATTAATAAAATTAAATTAATCTATTTTGTGGCATTGCTTAGTGTATATTGTAAAGATATAGATAATAAAGGGAAAATCTACATATTAAAAAATATAAACTAAAGAAACATGCTGTTTAAACAGTAATTCACAAAGGATGAATAATATTCTAAGGTTTAAAAATTGATGCTAGTTTACATTTTTTCTGTATATTACTGCCATACTTGCCATATCTATAATATTCAATACTACTACCAATATTGCAGTACTCTTTTTAAACTGCTGCTATGTACAGTGTTATATACAGCTCTGGAAAAAATTAAGAGACCACTGCACCTTTTTCTTTCCTTTCCAAAAAAGTTGAAAAGGAAGGTTTTGAGTGAGGAACAGAAGGGTTCAAATTAAGGGACCACTGCAAATTGAATGCTTCTGTTCCTTCTGCTTCTTGCTATATTATAGTTTTGTGTACATTTTTCTTTTTAAATTCTCATTACGTAGTGAGCTATGCTACCATTCATTAGCTTATTGCTCTCATATGTAACTATAACATTCAATAACTGTAACAATTGCTGCTAGTTTACACTGCTACAGTGGGGCAAAAGAGTATTTAGTCAGCCACCAATTGTGCAAGTTCTCCCACTTAAAAAGATGAGAGAGGCCTGTAATTTTCATCATAGGTACATTTCAAACCTGTAGGAGCTGAATGACTACGGTTAATAGGATCGGTTGATACCAGTTTCAGTTTTTCTCTTCTAGGTTGTACCCATTTCATCAAAGAGTAAAACTGTCACTGTGCAATGTTCCATTGTCGTTTACACATCTTAAGGCCAGGCACCACCCTCTAATTTTTCCTTTACTCTTATCAGACTGAAACTTCACTAGTTCCAAGTATTCAGAAATACAATATATTTTTGTATTACAAGTTTTATTTAACTATAAAAATATGCAAATCAGGTTAAACGTCAGGCTAAAAACCAGAGGGGATCGAGCTTTCGCGGTGGGTGGTCCCATCCTCTGGAATTGCCTACCACTGCATATTCGAAACGCCCAGACTATATACACTTTTAAGTCATTGCTAAAGACGCACCTTTTTACTCTGGCTTTTAATCCTAGCCGAGTTGGCATCAAATGTCTGTGCTGCTATTTTGTCTGTTTCTTGTTATGTGTATCTACGTCAATTTTTACCAGTAAATTTCATATATTGTGTACATTTTGATTTTGTCCTGTACCGCACTTTGGTCAACGACAGTTGTTTTAAATGTGCTTTATAAATAAAGTCATTGACAGTTGACATTAAATATCCGCTAATTTTCTTGTTTCATTGGCAAAATTTTTTGAAGTGTAGATGTGCAATGAAGGCAAATGTAGTACAGATGGCAAATCTACATGTGCAATTAAGGCAAATAGAGGGCAGAAACTTTACAAGTATTAAGTATGATACAAGTGGGATAAATAGTTGTGCGTGTACAAATGGCAGTTCTAAATGGCATTCTGAATGTGAAATCAAGGCAAATTCAAGGCATGTGCAACTGGAATGCACCGACAGCAGCAAAGAGGTCCCCGAGGTAGACGTATGTACTTCGGGGGGTGGGGGGGGGGGGGG